>CAUYTI010138913.1:0-60304 GCA_963575145.1 Galago senegalensis | reverse complement strand
GTCCACCTGGCTTAGCTGTGAGAGTTTTCTGACACTGTCTATGGTCCTGTCTTCCTAGGCTCAGCAAGCAGCCACTTCCTTCAGAGGTCTTGTTTAGTGCTTGGAACATGCTAAGTAGAGTGTGGGGCCCTCTGACCCTGGGACCTATGGATCCCTCTCTGCACTTTACTACTTAAAGTTGGGAAGTCAAGAAATAGCAGGATGAGCATGTTATTTAGAAATAAGGGTGGCAAGTAACAAAAGGAAAACAACAACAAAAACAACAACAACAAACAAAAGGCATAACAGAGAGAGGTAAGTGGTTGTCATGGAAACCTCTATTTTCATGCAAGCCTCATAGTACTGTGTGACTTAAAATATTTGTGCATTAAGCAGAGTATGAATGTCTTAACTTAATGATTAAGAGAATGACGTGAAGGTTATGTTAACCAGTTTGATGAGAGTATTTCAAAATGTATATGAAAACAGCACACTACACCCCATGATTACATTAATGTACATAGTTATGCTATGAGAAATAAAAAAAAACCTGTCCGGTCCACATCTACCAACCCACATTCAGGGGTTAAGACTCCACAGAAATGATTGGAGCTCATACCTAAAGGAGACAAGCATCAATCCCTAGGGTCCAAATCAGTAATGAACATATTTTTCATTCTACAAGCAGCCTCCTCCTGTGTCTGAATGATGTAGGCGCCAAGAAAGCATCTTAAAGGCTGAGGTAAAGGGTTCCTGGGATGTCAAGTCAAGTAAGGGATTAATTATGTTTTCCACCAAAATTCAACTCCAAACTTATCTACAGGCTTTAGGGTACCCAGTAGCCTCAGAGACATCCCAACAACAGTGAAGCAGCAAATCTCTTAAGCTTATAACACTGTATACACGCAATGAAATGATGAACTCAAATATTTCCCCAACATTTTTTTTGCATCTCAGTAATGAATTATACTAATATTGGCACTTAGGGGAATACCATGAGGGTTTTATGAAATCCTCATGTTTCATATTTGTGCAAGTTTTGTTTATTGGCTTACAAATTAATCCCTTGTCCTCTTCGTATTCTCTGGGAATCAAGAGATTTAAGTGTATTGTGTTGATAAAGAACATAAAAAAATGGAAAAAGACTCAGGATTTATGTCTTTACAAACTTAGCTCTATCAGCTCAAATGTCTAGACTCAATTTTGTCTCCACAGCAATGTGTCAACTATTCAAAATGGATCAGTGGGAGGGGTTAGAGGTAGGCAGCTGATGAAGTCTATGAGTTTCCCTTAACAGAAGCCAACGTACCATTTTGTTCTCCTGGGGACAAGATACAACATTAGTTAATTTCCAGTTTGGCATCATCCCCAGATCATTCTGCAATGGGAGTCACGACACTAGAAATGTTATTGCACAAGGAGCAGGGGCCGGCCAGAGGCCACCACGCAACGCAGCTCCCTCAGTTAGGAAGCACGCGTGTAATGAATGTGGTAAATGAAAGTTTCCCGTAAAGGAAATGTCACCGCTGGCCAGTTCTTTCTCTTATATCCCACAACTCCAAGAACATTAGTTACAAACAGAGGAAACGATCTGTCCTTTCCACGGCACTTAGGTTTAAACTGCTTCAAGTGGTGGTCAAAGCCAAAATACTGTTTTTTCCCCTTCACCTACCAAAACTGAGAACAGAGAGATACACAGAAGGCCTAGCCAACCCCCCACTCATCCTTCTTTGTCATGAAGAACTGGCCTGCCTACAGGAGTTTCCTTGACCATTCTAAGGGCAGCATCCCTTCCCAGAGTGACACATCTAAAAAGATGCTAGAAGGTGAGAGAGCTTCATTCAGAGTTGACTGAAAACCGGAATATGTTCTACAGACGTAGCAGCTCAAGGAGAGACCCACTGGTAAGAAATGAAAACCTGTAGAAGTAAATAAAAGGAGCAAACAATTTTTTTTAAAGGGAAGGAGTTAATATGAAACTAAAAACATAGTGTGGTGGATAAATTGCTTTTTCTTTTTTGAGACAGAGTCTTGCTGTGTTGTCCTCAGTAGAGTGCTATGGTGTCACAGCTCACAGCAACCTCAAACTCTTGGGCTTAAGCGATTCTCTTGCCTTAGCCTCCCAAGTAGCTACAGGCACCCACCACAATGCCCAGCTATTTTTTGTTGTAGTTGTTGTTGTTTAGCTGGCCCGGGCTGGGTTCAAACCCACCACCCTCAGTGTATATGGCTGGAGCCATAACCACTGTACGACGGCTACCAAGCCCACTTTATATATATATATATATATACAGGGGATAATTTTAAAATTCAAAGGAGCCATAAGTGATTATATGGCCTAATCATTTTAGAAATTAGAAAACTGAACATTGGTTCGAGTTCATGTTGCTAACGGTGCCAAATGTAAGAAAGAATCAGATCCTCTAATGCAAAATCTGGTGTTCTTTTCATGAATGCTTATGGTGTAAGCATTCCAAAGACAGACAAAATTCAGGTACCCCCACTTATTAGTACAGAAATTCTAACAAGTTACATTCTGTGATAGCCTTGTATTCTATTATCTGGAAAATGGGAGCAAATTTATTACTTTGTTTATATTTCTGCATATCCTCTTTATAATACTAATGCTAAATGTCTAAAACAGAAGTTGGCATGAATTAGGAATTTTCAATCATAGGTTGTTATATAAGAAATATTTGTGTGTCATCTAGGTGCCAAGAACTTTGCCAGGTACTATAAAAGACAGAGAAAAACAAAATAATTTCTTCCTACAAGGTGCCTACAATCATCAGGTTAATAAGCAGATCCTTAATGACATGAAAAGGGTAGTGAAACCACTCAAAGAATTTAACTTGAACTCAGAGAGTGGATTATATATTGAGAAGGTAATATTATGTGGATCAACGTAGAGTAGAATTCAAAATAATGGGTTTCTTTGGAGAAAAAGATTGTGTGGGAAACAAATGACAAAATTTTCTGTTGCCATTCCTATCTGGACATGATAAAGCCCAAATGGGAATCATACAAGACATTTATCAAACTTATTTGATCATAAAGACTTTTTGTCAAAGTTCATTTCATTGAACACTTTTCAGTGGAATGAGCTTTGGGAAAGGCCATTCTGATACAGAATACAAAGGCAGAAGAATGGCTAGAAGATCATGGATCACTCTTGAAGAATAAGTCAAATGTCCCAAAGAAGTCCTCAACCAAAAAATAACAGGGGCACTCTAAACTCAAGTTGCCTAGGCATAAAGAGACTTGCACAGGGAAGAAGGAATGAGAAATACCATACTTGAGTGTACCAAACTAGCACCTAGAGTGTGCATTGTATGGAACAACCCAGGAAGGGAACTAGCATCACCAGAAGTATAGTTATTATTATGGTGCAGTTGTGGAAACTGAGAAAACTAAGTCCCAGAAAAGTTGATTACTATCTCAAGGTCACAGTGCAAGGAACTGAACTGAGTTCTGACTTCAAAATTCCAAGTTCCTTCACGTTGTCCTCATGCATAAAATAACATCATATCTGATTCTCACACCACCATAAGGGAAAAGATCAGCTGTACAGAGAAACAATCTGCATAATAGCTGTGATGGTGATTTTTCAAATCCTTGCTCCTAGTCAATCTCAAGGAAGTAACTCTTTAATTTTGCTGTGGGAGAATTTTGTTTCATCACATGCCTTAGGAAACCAGGTATAAAGTATTTCTACCCAACAGTCACAGCCTTGGTGTTCAATGGCTACAAAAATCAAAAGTTTGTCAAACAAGTAAGAGCCTATAAAGGTAATGTTCTGCCTTTTAAAGAATGAATTTAGTAACAGACTTATCCAAAATTGGAAAATGAAGGCAGATGACATACAGTGTGACCACAAACTCTCAAGGCAGAGTTGGCTAAATGAAAGCCAACTTGGACAAAACTAAGAAGATTCTGTTGTAGGTACATTAAAAACACTATAAAAAATAGTTAAGTTGTAGGGAATGCCTGACCTTTCACCACACTCCCTGGAGATTTGACTAGAAAAGAGAGTCTCCTGCCTTGAGTTGGTGTAAAGGTGTACGAACACAAGGTGCCAGAAACTGATTCAATTCAGTCATCAGCAAATCTTTGCTCTTGAACTATAAGGGACTACAGAGTAAAAGAGTCAACCATCCAAAGTATATTAGGCGGTAGGTTTTCCATTTTGATGGTAGGACAACTAAACAACTAAGTGACTTCCCCGCAGGTACATGGGCAAAAACAGAATAGACAGTTGAATACGGGTAATTTGCTCATTGAATCATTATACCATTTCTTTAAATTCTGTGAACACATTCCAAAAAGAACTAAATGTGATATGTATCAAATCTTGTGTCTGGTGACAGAATGAATCACTTTTCTTGTGCCTTGTCAACATAAAATTTTCCTTCTAGAAAGGCGTGTCAAGGAAGTCCAAACATAGAAGTGGAAAAAGAGAATCTAACAGGCAGTGGTAGCAATGGCATTCAGAGTGTGAATATCACACCCCCACAAGTGTGGCCAGGCTGGGGTTTTGTTTGGTTTATGAACGGTGTCTATTCTGACTGATTGCTTTTACTGCCAAAGTAGTTGTTTCATTTTATGTTGAAACAGAGGTTAATTAAAGCATTGCTGGGCCAAGCAAGTGAAGGGGCCCAGACAGTCCAGTAAAAGGATAGACAGCCCATGTCCTAGTTGAAGACCACACCTGCTCCTTCACCCCAGCAGGCTGAAGGCATACAAGAAAAGAAAAAGCCCACCGTTGCTAGATTTTCCAATGGTTTAGACTCAGCTAGAAATCTGGGTTTTTCTATTAAAATCTCCATATTTTAAAATATTTATTTCTAGGGCAATCTTTAAAATGCTGTATTTACCAAACAAAATTCTTCTCCAGGTCAGATCAGAGGCCTATTGAGGGTTGTCCATCTGTGACTGCTAGGATATTTCAAGCTACCATTAACTGTATAAATTGGGTGTAGCACTCTGATGGCAGTAAGTATAAATCATAAATATGGAACAAAGACTTTTTGAGTACTAATAATATCAAAAGAGCAGAGAATTCTTTTTAGAGATACTTTAAAAACTACCTAAGGTATAGTTAGGAACATTTTAAACCTTTACTACTGCTAATCATAGCCAAGTCCAACCTGTATTTTAAGTGGAGCTCATGATTACAACACACTATTTTGCCCTTCCATTTATCACTTCCTGTCCCATCTCCAGCCTTTTCTTAGTTTGAGAGGTAAGATCATAAGACTTTTACAGTACAAAACAATGTAAGTAATGTGCTTAGTTAGAACTATGTCTAGCACATAGTATCAACTTGAAAAGTATAAGTCTCTACTGTTAACTGTCAATATTATTTAGTTGTCAAAGCCCTCACAAGGCTGGTCTGCAACTTGGGGCAAGCTACTATTAACTCTTACAACTTGGCTATTAATAAAACTTCTGTTTACATTATACAATCACTTCTGTACCAACCTACAGTCTTTTAACAAGCTGTTTCATAAATTATCCCTCACCAATTCAGTGCCTCTGAGACAGCTGGGTATCTATTTCATAGCAGAACAAAGAAAAAGAAAGAGAGGTCTCTGTAGGACATTTTGCATCAAAGGAGATAAGGGCCTTCACTTCTCTTTTTCCCCTAAGAGACAGAGGTAATTTTCCACTTTTATTCTTTGTGAAATGGATTCATTCCCTCTTTTGAACTACTTAATCCTGGCTGGATGGGTGTGGCCTGAATTCAGACACCACACTATTTATCATTTCATGTATAATCCAATACACTGTTTCAATTATTTTTTAAAGCACAATGTCATGTATTGAAAAGAATAATATTTTCACACACCTGGTAAGGGGTTAATATGCTTAATATATAAAGAACTCGAACAACTTAATAGCAAGAAACAAAGGACCTGATTTAAAAACAAGCAAAGAACCTAAATAAATATTTCTCAAATGAATACATTTGAATGGCCACATACGTAAAAGAATGTTCAAAATCACTAAGCATCAGACAAATACAATTAAAACCACAATGCAATATCACTTCACACCTGAAAGGTTATTACCAAAAATGAAGAAAGAGAGTGAGTCCTGATGAGGACGTGTAGAAAAGCAAAGCTTTGTGCACTGTTGGTGGGAACATAAACTAGTACAATCAGCACGGAAAATAGTACAGTTATTCCTCAAAACTTTAAAAATAAAACTACTAGATGATCCGGCAATCCCACTTCTAGGCATATATCTCAAGGAAATGAAATCAGTGTGTACTACATAGAAATATCTGCACTCTCGTGTTCATTACAGCACCATTCACAAAAGCCAAGCCACGGAAGCAACCTAAGTGTCCATCGATGGATGAATAAAGAAACTGTGGTCTATATACACAATAGTTCACTATTCAGCCTTACAAAAAGAAAATCCTGTCATTTTCAGGATGAACTGGGAGGATACTGTGTTAAACAAAACAAGCCAGGCATAAAAAGACAAATGCACAATCTTACTTATATGCAGAATTCAGTCAAAGTCAAATTCATAGACGCAAAGTAGAATGGTGGTTACCAGGGCTTAAGGGAGTAGAAGGTGGGCAAAGATTAGGGATTTGGTCAAAGGATACAAGATTTCAGTTACACATGAGAAATAAGTTCAAGATGATCTACTGTACAACATGATAATATAGTTAATAACAACGTATTGTATGCTCAAAAGTTGCTAGAGTAGATTTAAGTGTTCTCACCAGAAATAAATGTGAGGTAATGCATATTTTAATTAGCTTGGTTTCATTACTCTGCAATGTATATATATCCCAGAACATGTTATATACCATAAATACATGCAATTTCTATTTGTCAATAAAAAATAAATCAAAAAGAAAAGAAATTTGACCCTCAGACTCATCAAATTATTAAGCAATGAGTTAGCATTAAATAAACAATAAGTTTTATTTCAGTTTTGCGATTATTCTCTTGAAGTATGGAGTTACCCCCAGACATCAGGGAACTACACCCAGCGCCTCATTTAACATATAGTTAATGGAAGTTAATATTCTAAAACTCCTGCTGCAGCCACTCAGGCAAACCCAAACAGAGGGAAAGACAATAAGATGAGCGGGCAAGGGAAAAGATCCTTTAGTCAATCTGGGTTTCACAAAGTGGGGTCAAGTTGGCTACTTCTCAGAAGTCTCTGAGGACACAGAATGTCTCAGCACAACTATTCCTCTATGAGGGCTCTTTCCTTAAGTGCCTTAATCTACATGAGGTCATGCTGCAGAGATGTGCTAAGAATATACAGACATGAACAGGAGGAAGCCAGATAAAAATAACCTATACCATGCATAGGAAAAATAATTTTTAAAATATTTCCTATAAACAGTGAAAGTCTGAATACTTTATCTTCCTTCCTGCTTTAAAAATAAAACAATCACAATCAGCGTAACCTAGTTCTTTGTACCCTCAATGAATCCCAAACAAAATAAAATAAATAAAACAATCATTTTCCAGTCCAATCAAATGCATTCCTAATTTTTAAAAAAAAAAAATTCTATGAAAAGCAGAATCCAACGCTTTTAACCCCAGGACAAATTTGGTGTCCAATGGCAGGTGTTAGCTGTGAATGCTGTCTAGTTAGTTAAATAACACAAGAGGGATATCTGCTTTAGCACTGTGGTCCCCCCAACAACCAGACTGTGGATCAGGACCAGTTCATGGTCGACCTGGCCATGAAAGGAAGTGATCAGAGGGCAAACGAGGGAAGCTTCATCTGTATTTATAGCTGCTCCCCAATGCTGACATCAGCATCTGAGTGCTGCCTCCTGCCAGATCACCTGTGGCACTGGGTTCTCATAGGATCATGAGCTGTGCACGTAGAGCTGTGTGCTCCTTATGAGAATCCAGTGCCTGGTGATCTGACATGGAGCTGAGGTAGAGATGCTGGAACTGTGGAGTAGCTGCAGATCCAGGATGGGACATGTAGTTGTAGGAAAACAAGCTTAGGGCTCCCATTGATTCTGTATTATGTATGGTGAGTTGTACATAGTACAATTATTTCATTACATAGTACAATGCAATAATAATAAAAATAAAGTTCACAATAAATGTAAAGTGCCTGAATCAGCCTGAAACCATACCCCCACAGACATCTTGTTTTCTCCCACCCCACCCAGGTCTGTGGAAACACTGTCTTCCATGAAACCTATCTCTGGTGCCAAAAAGGTTGAGGACAGCTGCTCTAGCATATAAAAAAACTAAATATCAACCTTATAGAACCAGTTCAATAGACTCAAAGACATACCTGCAGGTTTTCGATTTCTTCTTTGTGCTCCCTCTTCAAGTGCAAAATAGCAGCTTGGTATTCTGTAAGACCACAAAGGAAACTGATTACAAAGATGCACAAAATTAGGCACAAAATTCAAGTAAGCATCTCCTAGATCCCAGAGGCCCTCCTCCAAATAGACTCGGTAAATCAATGCCATGATTTGACATTAAACTAAGAAGAGATATCAAAAATTAGAGCAAGATAGGATAAGTAGTTCAAGATAAAAGGGAGAGTCCTTTTATGGACTCTGAATTATGGAAAGCCCTAAATTAAGCAGAGAGGATAGAGTTAAAGCAAAACAAACAAAAAGCATGATGAGTGTGTTCCAGATAAAGAGGGGGTCAGGTGTTTGTCTTCAAGGAGGAGTTGGATGTTAAGGCCCCACAGAGAACAAATACAGATGTGTTAAATGCAGATAGGGAGGAAGAAAACTTTCTATGTGAGATCAGACAACTCTATTTTTAACTCTGTTTCAAAAAAAAAAAAAAAAAGAAAAGAAAAAAATCTCCATTTGAATGCAAGGCTAAGTCATCACCCAGGGCTGATTTTAATCTTCAGATCACCTTAGAAAGTCAAGACTATTTGTCATTTGGATGAAAGATTCTAGGGTGAACTGAGGCCAAAAGGAGGACAAAAATAAATTTCTGGTCCAATTTTAATCTGAGTCTAATAATGTTTATTCCAATAGTAAATCCCAAGTGTACACAGGAACTCTAGCCAACCACTAAAACTACCATGCCACTGGTTCATCATGAAGCAGCCAAGACAACTTTATTTCCAGCAAAACTGCTAAGCATGTGGGGTCACAGAACTGTACATGCCACAGAGGACCACAAAGCACAATACTGTTGAGTACATATTTTTGTGAGATAAGCCAGCTTTCTTACAAATGTATTTGGGGTCATGAGTAGAATAAGAAAGAAATCAATTTGACCTCATTTAAAAATGTGTGAAAGGCTATTTTTCCAAGTGCACTTCATAAATTAGGCATGAAAGTTGAGGTTTCAAGTCAAGAAATAGATGAGGGAAATCTTTGCCAAAACCCTCCCGGGAAAGGAGTGTGGCTGTTGGTAATTATGACGACACACATTGCTACTCTTGTGGGGCATGTGCTCCGCTGACCTGGGAATCTCTCAGCAAGTTTTGTGAGTTCTATGTCCAAACATACTTTGAATTAAATCACTAGTTACCATTTCTGCCCACACCACTGTAATCCAAGCCTCTACCATCTTTCCCCTGGACCACTGCAAGATCCTTCTAGTAGGGTCACTTGATGTCACTCTTACCACCACCATAACTAACCCTCCTCATGGCAGCCTGAGTGAACTGTTAAAGACATGAGCCAGATTGTGTCTCGTCCCTGGCTTCCCACAGCACTGGAGTTAAGTCACAACTCCCTGCTGCAGGCCACAGGGCCCTTATGACCTGGCTCCTACATGCTCCCCTCTGTCATTTCCTACTACTCCCTGCCCTTGCTCATTATGCTCCAGGCCCACTAGCTGCTTTGCTCTACCCTGAACTTGTCAAGTCCTTTCCTACTTCAGGGTCTGTAATAAGGACAAGCATAACACCTCATGCATGTAACCTTAGCACTCTGGGAGGCATTGGCCTGAGCAAGAACAAGACTCTGGTTCTACTAAAAATAGAAAAATCAGCTGGGAGTTGTGGCACATGCCTGTAGTCCCAGCTACTTGGGAGGCTGAGGCAGCAAAATTGCTTGAGCCCAGGAATTTGAGGTTTCTGTGAGCAAGGCTGAGGCCATGGTACTTCAGCAGCATGACAGAATGAGACTCTTCCCCGCACCCCCCAAAAATCTGTGCTAATATTGGCGATATTAATAATGGATTGCATTTATTGACCACCAAGAGCATTGACCAGGCATTACTCAAAGTGTTTTATGCATGAACATATTTCATTCCCACAATAACCCTATGACATTGGTACCACTACTGTCACCATTAAAGATGAAGAAATTGATGCAGAGAGAGGTTAAACAGCTTGTCCAAAGAAGCTGAATAATTTTCGGAGCCAGAAAACATACTTAATTTAATGGATAAACATATAAACAAACTGTTGTATGTTTATGGAATGGAATACTACTTGGCAATAAAAAGGAATGCACCAACATAAATGAATCTCAAAGAAGGAGAATTCGGAATGAAAGAAGTCAGTCACAGAAGGTCAACCACTGTTTCATTCCATTTATACAGCATCTGGAAAAGACAAAATCAGAGGGATAAAGAACAGATCAGAATAGTAGTTGCCAGAGGTTAGAGATGGCGGAGGCCACTTGACTACAAAGTGGCAAGACAAAGGAATTTTAGGAATTGTACAACTATTCTCTATCCTGATTATGATGGTGGTTACATGGATCTATACATATATTAAAACTGAAAAAGTTACATGCCAAAAAGAAAAATTCTATAGTGTGTGTTTTTTTTTTAATCTGCAACAAATAGTAAGCTTTGAAATGTTTTCCTTGTAAGATTTGGCAAAACCAAGCATCCCTGTCACTGTTGTTAATATCCATCATTTTTCTAAGGCTATTAGCAAATGCAGGAGGACAGCAAAAAAGAAATCTATATAGATTAAGATAAAAATAAAAGTATTATTCACTGTGTATATTTAGAAAAAAATCACAGATAAAATCCTGGAACTAATATGTGCATTTAGAATTGCTGGATGTAAACAAAAGTATATAAAAATACACTAGCAGTTCAAAGAATAAAAATTTACAATACTCCTGGGAGAATGTAAAGTAGACCCTATTGAGATATCAAGATCTATTTCACAGATGAGGAAACTGTTAGGTTGGACAACTTTCCAAAAATCACATGCTAGTAAGTGCCAGTGATGTCATTCATACCCAAAGGATCTGTACTATTTCATTTCAGAGTTTTTGTCTCCTTGTTTTTGTTTGTTATTGTTGTTTTAATGGTTACTTAAGTAGCAGATGCGAACACAGCCCTAAATACCTAGAAATGTGAAAATTACCAGCTTTCCGTGACTCAAAAAGCTGAAGCAGAAAAATGGGCTAGAGGTCAAAAGTTTGAGACCTACCTTGGCTACACAGCAAAACCCTGTCTCTAAAAAAAATAAATAAGACCAGGTAAGGTGGTCATGACTATACTCCTAGCCACTTAAGAGGCTGAGTAAATCTCTTCCTGCCATTGTTTGTATGTGTGCGTGTGTGCAAACATGTATGCATATGTAGGCCATCAGTCTGGCACCTAAATCAAGTTTGGGGTGTGGGGGGTCCATCCTGCATCTTCAGGAAGAATGAGACCATGTAGAAGTCAAGTGAATAATTGATCAACCTATTATGTTGTTCTATATATGTATAGAAAGGAGACTAGTTCCCATACCAGAAAAACATTGACAACAGCTGGGAGAAATCTCATGAATTTAGCAATTATAACTCTCAATGAGCTCTCCTTGTTCAAGAATATTAAGGATTTTCTTAGGCAGAAATATAAAATCACCAGTAGTACAAGAGGGTGAGAAGTCCGACTTTCCAAGGCTGTCGGTCTCTTGCTGCTGAAGTGTTAGAGTCTGTGTCCTCCCAGAGTTCCTACGTTAAAACCCTAACCTCTGAGTTATGGCAGCAGCAGGTCTAAAGCCCTCATGATGAGATTATTGCCCCCATACAAAGGATGCCAGAGAAGTGCCTCCTCCCTTCCACTGTGTGAGGTCACAGAGAGAAGGCATCTTTCTATGAAGCAGGGACAGCCCTCCTCAGACACCCAATCTGTGTCCACCTTGAACTTGGACTTCCCAGTCTCCAGAACTGTGAGAAATAACCTGCTACCCGGTGTTTGGTGTTTTATTAGAGCAGCCCAATGGACTAAGACAGTATGCTGAGTGGCCTCTTCCATTTATGTCTATAAGCCAGGCATTGAACCCAACGTGGGCTGTGTAAAAATGAACAGCATACATTTCCAACTTTCAAAGTCAGGAGTCCAACCTTTTTTCTTCTCTGCTGCACGCTGGAAGAATAAGAGTTGGCATGGGCCACACATTAAATACACAAACACTAACAAAAGCTGCTGAGCAAAAAAAGAAAAGGTCCCTGTATACTTTCACAATATCTGACACTACAGATAAGCAATACAGTTCTCAAATAATCAGCATGCGGCCCGTGGGGCTCAGGTTGGACACCCCTGAAAAGGCCTCTCAGGGTATACATCTTTAAAATGTTTAAGAAGCTTTCAGCACATATACTACAGTATTAACTCATTAAGACTTTGTTTTCTTAAAAGATTTTTATTTGATTTCACTTGATCATTTTATATGTAGTTGTGAAAGACTGGAACATTGTTCAATAGATAATCACCCACTTCCACCTACTCTTTTTGTGTGGAGGGGGAGGTGTGCAGAATACTTCCTATGGCATTGGGCTTGGCCATGTGATTTGCTTTTGTTATCAGAATATGAGCTGATGTGATGTAAGGAGGGAATTTCAATGTGACGACATGGTTTGGCTTTCCTCCAGTGCTTCTGCTACTTCACTCAGCCTGGCTCCTGGAGAGACACATGGTATAGATCTGAACCCTAGCCACAGTCAGCAGCCAAGCCCAGCCTGAAAGAGCCCCAACTAGCTCCGCTGAACCACAGTTGACCTTTACACCTATGTCAGGAAATGCCTGTTATTGAAAGCATCTGAATTTTAGATGCTTTGTCACATAGCATTACTACAGCTGGACTACACCCTTACCACATTACTACGGAGTGAAGAACGTGCCATCCCCAAACATGCTGGCTTGGTATATTGATTATTTGGCATTGAAAATATTTGAGAAATTGTAGTGTCAGGAAGGACTAGCTGGCCTGTCTCTTCCTGTAAGCAATAAGCCATAAAGATTCCTCTGGCAGGGGCACCCAATCCATACCAGGGCAAGAAAAAAGTCCTTATCACGAGACTGGGAACTGAGGACTTCAGAGGACCTGAACAAATAGACATAAGAAGTAATCCGTACCTTCTACTAGTTTCACATCCCCGCCCCCATATATTTCCTAGTGACTCCCTAGAAATTTATTGCCTATAGCCAGAAGTTCTTTGTCTTGTCATTTCTTCTCTAAATTATGAAGGGGTTGTCCGAAAGGCATAGAATCATCTTCCTTTGGCCTCTTGTTCAGACCTCGCTGTTAGAAGGATCCCCACGTGCATGTAAAATGATACAGTGTGTATACTTTTCTCTTGCTATCCTTCTCGGTCACTTGGCTTCTAGTTCCAGCCAAAGCACCTGGGAAGAGCTAAGGGGGGGTGGAGCTAACCTCTGGCTCCGCTACACAGCAATAGCTGATGAACAGATACGGTAATTTTCTAGCCATACTTATTATTTAGAGGCTTCAAATAACTGGGATAGAATCTCACCAATCAATAGAAATAGGCTTAAAGGGAGAGGGGAAAGGAGGAGAAAGGGGTGTATTTATATTTAATACTCAAAAGGTAAGCTCAGAACAGCAATTGAGTGTGTTCTGGGGAGAGGATATAAAATGGGTATAAAGGTCAATCAATGCACGGCCCTGTCTCTTTGACTTTTACCTGCATTCCAAAGGTAAGTAGTCAAGGTCTGGGACATCTGTTGGACAACTTAGCATGGAGAAAAGTCCCTAAGCCGGATTCTAGCTGCCAGTCCTTAGACAACTTGCCTTTTCTCTTTGCCCTTTTCTCTTATCCCTATTTTCTGTTCTATCATAATGGAGATGCTAAATAGTTTAGAATTCTAGAAATGTAGGTACCCTAAAACTTATAATCCCCTTTCTACCTATGTAGTTTTAAAAGTAAGAGCAAATAATGAGCAAAAAACAAATCTAGAAAGGCATACCTTATTTAGAATAGCATTTAAGCTACAACTTAAAGTACCCAATTCCTATCACTAAGTGGCAGTCACGATTCAGTTCTTCCTCAGTATAGGGTGGGGGACTGGGTCCAGGATCCACGTGGGTACTAAAATCTATGGATGCTCAAATTGCATATGTAAAATGGTTTAGGATTTGCATATGACCTATATATATTCTACCACATATTTTTGACCTATATTACACCTAATACAATGTAAATGCTATGTAATGTAAATGCTATGTAAATTATTATCTGTATTTTTTATTGTTCTTTTTTTCCCAAAAATACTTTCAATCTCCAGTTGGTTGAATCCAGAAATGTGGAATCCCGAGACACAGAGGGCTGAGTATATTTTATATTAAAAACTCCTGAAGGATGTGGTATGGGGTAGGAGCCTAGGGAGGGATGAGGGTGAGCCAAAGCTATAAAACAACTAATTTTCTTTGGTTTGAAAGGTGGGCTAGTGTGGATAAGGTAACCAGCTGAGAAAACTCAGAACAAGCTAGGGGTATTTCCAAACCTGATTGTTTCCAAAACAGCTAAAAGTGACCCAGTAGGTTCATACCTTTTAGCTCTCTCCTAAGCTTACATAGCAATAAAGTCTGAAACATAAAGCAAGAAAAAGTCGCAAGTGAGCACCAACATAGAATAATAGAGAAGTAGAAATGGGACAGAACAGCGGAGTGGCACTTGGGCCTGAGGCTCCGTGCCTGCTGCACCCTCATTCCAGGTAGGGTGTGGCTAGATGGGTTGAAGTTAAGTTCCTGCAGAGCAACAGGGGCTGAAATTCCCCTCCAGGCAGAAAACCAGGACCAGGCTTGCTGCTTACTATGGTGCATATTTCAAGGGCCTTGTCAAGTCTATTAGGAGTAGAGTATAAATGTCCTAACACAACAAATAAGTAAGTGAGGTGAAGGCTAGGTTAACCAGTTTGATGTAAGTATTCCACATTGTATTTAAAATCAGCACATTGTGCCCCATAAATGCATTAATGTACAGAGTTATGATTTAATAAAAAAAATTGTTAAGAAAAAAAAAAGGGACTGAGGTGCAATTCCCCAGGTGGGAAAGGGAGGCTGAAAGAAGTTGTTGACTACAGCCTGGGGGGCTGAACCAGGGGATGCAGTCATAGATTTAGCCAATCCTAAACCCCAATCATCCTAGTCCCCAAGGACTAGCTCTGTGATGGTGACATCACCACATTGGGCTAGGAACCCCATTTGGTCTTACAGGGACCAGATGAGTAAACTGCAAAACCAGGAAGAATCTTGTTAGAATCTTTGCCAAGATAAATCAAAGACTAAACATCATTATAAATAATACTGATAGTAATATCACAGTGAAAAAAACAAAAACAAAAACATCTAGGTGATGATAAAAATAAATAAGAAAAGCAACCATTAGAAATAAGGACAAGAAAACAATGAACTGGTACAAGAAAAAATCAAATGGCTAATAAAGGATACTCGTCTCACTTGTCCTCAGGACAATCCAAATTAAAACTACAATGGGATACTGTTCCATTCTCAAATCTCAAAATATTAAGAAGTCTGCTAATGCTAACTGCTGGAAAGAATGCATAAGAATTTCGTATACTGTCAATGAGAATGTTGATTTATTCATCTTCAGAGATTTGACAATATCTATTACATTTAAAGGTGCATATGAGTCAAAAAAACTGAATTCTACTCTGAAGTTTATACTCTGGTGAAGACTCTTACATAGGAGCACACAAGTTTAAAAGAATACTTATGAAAATATTGTCTCTGGCAGTGAAAAACAAGACTAAACTTAAATTTCCAATCAACAGCAATATAGATAAATGTTCAGTGACTTTGTCACTCAAAGTGATATGATGCACACACAAAAATAAAAGAATGAGACCTATACATACCAATGCAGAAGAAATATTTTTAGAGAAAAAAGTTACCAAAATTACACATAGAGACCATTTTTATAAACTTTTAAGACACATGACAACCATACTATATATTGTTTGGGGATTTTATACATTATTGATAACTTATAAAGAAGTACATAGGAGAATTAACAGCAATTTCGCTGTAAGGGGAAGTTGGAGGGCAAACAGGTTTCAAATGTATTTGCAATGTTTTATTTCCTGAGTTAGGTTGTAAGTGCAATTACAAAGGTGAATGTAACTAGCAGACTTTAAATATACAAAGTAGAAGCTGACAGAAAGAAGTAAAATGATAGGACACAGAATGCCTCTCTATCAGAAATTGACAGATCAAATAAAAATAGTGACTGACTCTATTAACAACCTTCACTATATATATATATCTCAGAATCAAAAATAACAACATGCATCCTTTTTAGGAACATGTATTTTCAAAATATATCGCTGATACACATGTACATAATTTATAAAAATTGATGGATAAAGAATAATAGTCAAAAATCTTTAAATCATCTCACAGATTATGCAATATTAGAGCTTCTATAATGCAATTAAATTAAAAATAAAAGAGTGTGGGAGGTTCGACAGAGGGAGGGTAAAAGGTGGGATCACACCTATGGAACATATAACAAGGGTACAAGTCAAATCTGTGAAATGTAGAACATAGATGTTTTGGCACAAGAATCAAGTAATTGAGGTGAAAGTGATGTTGATTGGTTAAATGTAATCATGTTAGATTGTATAAAAAAAAATCAGCACATTGTACCCCACATATGCATGAAGGTGTCCAAGATCTATGAGTATTTGACTTAATTTAATAAAAAAAAAAAGTGACCTAAAAACAGCAAAAAATTTAAAGCAAAAATCAGCAAATTTAATTAAGCAATTTTAAAAACAAACCAAATATGCAACTAGGCAGGGTTTATTTTAAGAATGCAAAACCTACATGTTAATATTATCTGAAAATTTATCGATTAATCCACCACATTAATATTCTAGTGGAGAAAAACTACTGTACCTCAAATTATCAAAATCAAAGGATACAGAAAAATGTCTTGATAAAGCTCAACACTCCTTCTTGATTTTAGAAAAGATAGAGAAAAAAGAAACCATCCTAGCTAATTTAGAAGAGAATCACATTCAGGAAAATCATCAAGAACTTTCAGCAAACTTCAAACATAATAAGGAAATTTCAGGAGGCAAGAGTAAAACTGCCCACCATCACCCATATTTTCCTACATTATGCTAGAGGCATGAGATAAGACAGAAAGAAAGGAAACCGATAATACTTATGATGACATGATTGCCAAAACTTACGGTGCGACAGCATTTGTACGGACTTTAAAAAGCATATGCTACATATTATCTAGGCACCCACAAGGTTGGTGGGACAACTGAACTTTAGAACAACAACAACAAAAATGAATACAAGTCACACTGAACACCGCTTGGGTGTTGTATTGTAATTTGACTAATACAAATTTAACACAGATTTTGCCTTTCTTAAAATGTGTATACATTTTTTGGCACATCCAGTATTTGCACACAGCTTTAGCCTTCATGTCAGTGAGAAAAATTGCCTACCTCAACCAAGCAGAATGCATATAAAAAGTACTAGTAAGAAAAACACATTCTTCCTGGGAGCCCATGTAAGCACTGGCTGACTTAACTGAACACTTCAGGAGAACCCCCCTCCTCCTCAGCGGGCACCTTCACTCAGTGACCAACAGAGCTCTTTATTTGAGGCTGACAACATGAATCTCGGGAGAGACAGGTGAAGGGCAGTCTCTGGGGAGGCGGGGGAAAGTCAGCCAGATTTAACTGGAATCAGAGTGGAATTTTCTCGCAAACCAGGCCAGACAAGTACCCAGGAGGCCAGGCCACCTGCCCAGGTTTCTAAGGGTGACGGGACACTTGCGTCTCCCACGTGGTGGAAAAGTACCGCACAGCATAACATGTTGCTGTGGCCTCTGGGCTTTCTCCCTCTGAAGTGCAAGGTCTTCACTTAGATCTCTTCTACCCTTCAGAATTTAAGAACTGAATGTGTGTGTGTGTGTGTGTTTGTGTGCTGTTTTCAAGTCTATATCTCTTAACCCTAATACCAAAAGTAAGACAACCTATAAAACACATGAAAAATGGCAAAAGTAGTAATCTGAGCAGCATATTCTCAGCAGAAATATGGAGAAAGATAGGGTCACCTCAAGGGTACCCAGCCCAGAAGAAATGGACAGCACTCTCACCCTCTCTAGTCCAGCCCACACATCCACAAAGTGTCAGATTTAAAAATAAGAATACAGGATGCTCGGTTAAATGTGAATTTAAGACAAACAGATACTTTTTTTTCTGGTATGTCTGTTCCATGCAGTATCTGAGATACACTAAACATGCATTGTTTATCTGACATTTACATTTAATTGAATATCCTGCATTTCATCTGGCAAATCTGCTTTAGGATGTCTATGCATTCTTTGTGCAAACTATATACATTGGGCTAGGAATCTATAGAATTTGCACACTAGTGGAAACAGAGCTGACTCAAATCTTTTGGATAGCCAGAAACTCTGGTTTCTACATATTTCACTACACCTTGACTTTTTCCCCATTTTCTGAATTTTGTTGTTGCTTATGGCACTTGCTTTAGTTGTGTTCCTCCCCCAAGTAACGTGATCTTTCCAGAGAATTGACCTCCTCCTAACTGACTCAGTGAGAAATTAGTTTTAAAGTGAACCAACGGTAAGACGGTAAATGAAATGGGAACAACACACACGCAGCTACACAAACACACACAGCATCCACTTCCCCTCCCAGCAGAAAATCAGAAATACCAGAGACAAGAACGTAGGGAAAAAGCCATACACTGCCTCACAAGCAAACTGCGCTTGCTACTCAAAAATTGTACTAACGCGGTTCTGAACATCAGTCAAGTACAGCTGACCGCGCTTGCAACAGGGTTACTGACATCAAAATCAAGAAAGAAACTGAAGAGACAACCAGCTCATTTGTGAAAGCCAAAAATTCTTCAGCAGCCAACTTATTTTATAAAGCATCTGTTCCAGTGGCCTTCAACACTGACTACGTATTAGGATTGGCTGGGGTGGTTTACGAATTACTTCTGTCTGGATCCGAACCGGAGAGACTTAATAGGTATGAGACACATGTCAGACCCTGGGATATCAAGAGCTCTCCAGACCATCTGGTACGCAACCAAGGTTGAAATTCACTGTATTTGTCAGTTATCCCCAAACGGTGATGTTGGGGAGCCTAGAAAGTGACACAGATCTAAATTGTAAAAACTAAGGCCCGCGTTCGCTAACTCCAAGCTCTCGTCTATCCAAGCTGATGAGGCCACAAAAGTAAACTCTGCACCATTGTAGTGGGCACCTGTAGTCCCAGCTACTGGGGAGGCTGAGGCAAGAGAATTGCTTACGCCCAGGAGTTTGAGGTTGCTGTGAGCTGTGATTGCATTCTACCAAGGGCAACATAGTGACACTCTGTCTCAAAAAAAAAAAAAAAAAAGAAAAGAAAAGAAAAGAAAAGAAAAAGTTTCTTCAGGCATCCTAAGATAATAAATTTTATATATATATATATATATATATATATATATATATATATATAAAGATATTGAGTTCTCCCTTGTCTTGCTGTAGTTGCCCTGAAATTCTAGCATCTAGAAATAATGCTCAAATGTTGGAAAAATATAGAAGGGACTACAGATGGGAAAAAATTAAAATAAAAAATAAAAAAGGCAAGAGCTTTCAGGCAATTAGAGCTGTCTAATTTACTGGTAAATCCCAAAGTAACCTGCCAGATTATCATTTTTAAAAGATTATCTTTTTAGAAATATACCATCTGGGCTGCATGAGAAGGGTATCAGTCCATTTCATAGAAATGTTCTGCTAAGGCTGGTAGCTAAATGCCCAGTTGACTCTCCAGCACAGATCCTGGTCAGGAAACACATCCTTCCCCAGAAGCCTCAGTCTGAAGTTTAAGGCAAAGGTTTGATTAACTCAATTACAGAAACAAAATGCTTCTCAAATTACTTCAAATGCCTCCTTTTTCCCATTGAGATAATGATAGGCCAAACCATAAGAAGTCATTTTCACTAGTTTGAAAATTAAAAACATAGATAAAGGATAAATTTGCCAATACAAAAAGATAACATGACTTCCTGCTTTTTGTGACAAGGGAGAATTTTCCCGTTTCCTGCCTTTTGTGACAAGGGAGAATTTTCCTGTTTTACCTAAGAAATGAGACTGTCAGAGTAACCTCAATCTGCAAAATAAAGCCAGTTTGAAGAAACAAAGACACGTAAATAAACCAGAAAGTCATAGAATCTTAAACAGAGAATCTCAGTTCACTTAGGCCAGTCCCCTCCCTCAAATTACATGTGAAGAAACTAAGAAACTATTACCCAAGTGAACTCGCTTATTTGATCGATACCATAGTGAACTTCAGATCCTTATGCAGATGGAAACACATTTTATGACCACAGGAGGAAAAAAGTCACCTGGCTGCTCAGCCGAGTGTAAGTCTCCTGACCACCAGCCTAATGTGTTTTCTACCGGCCTCTGAAGCCTCTCTATGGCTTTTAAATGAGGTCCAATGTTCACAGTAGATGGAGAGAACTGGATGTTCTGAGAGGGGTGGAAAATATTTGAAATAGCTGCTGCTGAGAGAAGCAGGCAGAGTAGGAACTCACATGAGAGTCAGTGGGCAATGCAAAGGGTCCACCTGTCACAAAGGGCCCTAAATCACAGTGCAGAACCTTGACAGTTGGGTGATTTTCCCCAATAGCTTTTGCAGCCCAGATAAAAGTAGGAAGAGACAAACATCTGAATCTCTCTAGGGCTGGGGTCTGCCAGATGGAGGCTATAGAAAGCAATGAGGTAAGGAAACTGGGGACATCGTTGAAAATGGAACATCACAAACTCTCCAAGCCTCGGAGCAGGAAATGAAGACAAGAAGAACAGACAGACACACAGAAAGAAGTGTAGAGTCCAGCCCCTGAGGAAAAGGAGGGATCTGTGGTTTTTGAAGAAGGGAGAAAGCTAGAAGGGAGTCAGTGGGTAGAAACTGCAATGTTATCATTTATCATTCCAAAGAAGGCTCTCTTAAGTAAATATGAGGTCCAGGATGTAAACACAGACAGTATGAGCTGAATGAAATGGAAAAGAATACCACTCACAGTGAGCACAGGCCAAGATTTGGGATGGTTTATCTATGTGGTCATGAAAAGAAAGACTAGAGACCTGGGAGGTCAAGAGATGAATATAACAAGAAAAGTCATTCCAGAAAGTGACATACTACATCTCTGTAGCCCTCAAAGACCAAAAGATCACATAACTCTATGGATCTATGTTCTGTCTCCTTACTGAATTTCTGTTTTGCTTTTAGGAGAACTCACAGTACAAGGATATATTTATTGCAATCTCCTTATCTTTATCAGTTTAAAGGGGTCATTAGGATCTGATTGTGATCAAGAAACGAAACAATGATAAGACTTATGTTGTATTTTGAATGGCCACACCATGTATTAATGCTTTGCAAATGCCGTATTTCCTCAAATACAAAGCACCCCTGATTTTAAAATGCATCAGTATTTATGTTCAAAAAAAAATGAAAAAAATGCTGTCAATTATATTGTAAAATGCCAATTGTGAAACATACCCTAATTTCAGACGTAGAAAATGTGCATCATACATAAGGTGAAATATATTAACTCATTTAATACAAAAATTTTATGTAAGAGGTATTTTTATTACCATCTCCATATTAAAGGTAAAGATACCAAGATACAGAGAGTTTAAATATTTGTCCAGCCCCACAAAGGTAATAAGATAGAGCCACAGTTTAGACCAGCAGTGGTCAACCTGTGGGTCACGACCCACAGAAAGTGTATTAAAGGGCTGCGGCATTAGGAAGGTTGGCAACAACTGGTTTAGACCCAGAAAGCCTAGCTCCAGCTAAATATTTATTGAGAAAGACACAATTTACAGATTCTACCATCAGAGGGAGCCAGTACTGTGGAAAGGGTCTGCTGCTGACATGCCTGGGAGCAGGGACTTCCCCAGAGAGGATGGCTTTCTACAAGACAGATGTGACTCAGGCCAATTCCTCTCCAGGGGATCTGCCCCCAGTTAGCAATTTCCTGCAATGCAGACTTTATGGCCCCACTAGTCAGCACTAGCTCACCCCGCCCATTCACAGGTTTCCCCCATTTGGCTATTACTGTATCTATCACATCTTCATCAATATCTACTCTCCCCCTTTTTCCAGTTGTCATCCTATGCTTCATTTCATGAAAGCAATTCCTGGAGCCCATGATTGAGAAGCCACCTCTGAATAAGCACCCAGATATATCCAGCAGTCAGATTTTACAGCCTCAGGCTGCTCTAGTCCCTTTGGCTCTTATAATCAGTATACTGGAGCCAGGCTCATGAAATTCATGCCTTCCCCTTACAGCTCATTGCATTAGTTACTGTGGTAACAGACATAAAGGAAACAGAAAATCACAGTGATCATGTGTCCATGTTGTACAAACATAATTTAAAAAAATGTTCAACCTTGTTGCCAAAGAAATATTAATAAATCAGTGAGATATTTGCAGTTTGGCCGGGGCTGGGTTCGAACCCCCTACCCTCAGTATATGGGGCCAGTGCCCTACTCACTGAGCCACAGGCGCTGCCCTAGGAAACATTTTTAAGTCATGAAACCCAATGTTGTCCAAAAATAAATGCAATCATGAAGCATTATCAAGAACAAAAATAGTCATTACTTCTGCTAGAACTACTACTATTATTACATTTACTGATTATGTTCTATGAACCAGGCATTGGGCTAAGCATTTTACTGACTTTCTCTAATCCACAGAAGTAGACACTGTATTATTCCATTTTCTAGGACACTTAAGTTCAATGGTTAAGAAAGAGGAATAAATACTCTCTTTAGGGAGGTATTTCAAATTGATAGTTATATTAAAGACTGAACAGGTGCATAATAGTTTTAAGAACTCCTCTTTTGAAACCTGCCCCTCCAAAAGACAAATTCTGAGACACAGGTGACTCATGCCTGTAATCCCAGCACTTCAGAGACTGAGGCAGGTGGACTGCCTGAGCTCACAGGATTTGAGACCAGCCTGAGCCACAGTGAAACTCTGTCTCTAAAATACAGTCAGGTGTTGTGGCAGGCTCCTGTAGTCCCAGCTACTTGAGACCAGCCTGAGCCACAGTGAAACTCTGTCTCTAAAATACAGTCAGGTGTTGTGGCAGGCTCCTGTAGTCCCAGCTACTTGAGAGGCTGAGGCAAGAGGATCACTTAAACCCAAGAGTTTGAGGTTGCTGTGAGCAAAGATGCCATAGCACTCTATTGAGGGCAGCCAAATAAAAGTCTATCTCAAAAAAAAAAAGACAAATTCTGGTGTATATTGAAAGATTTGGATGTAAGTATTTATTACAAGGTTATTATAATAGCAAAAAGATAAAAGTTTCAAAACAATGAATGTTTTAAATGAATGTTATCCGTCAACACTATAATACTCCAAATTTATAGCTAGGGTAGGAAATCTACATTAAGGCCACATGTGGTCTTCTAGGTCCTTAAGTGTAGACTTTTGAGACTAAATCTAAATTTCACAGAACAAATCCTTTTATTTTTAATCAATTTTTCATCCTTTATATCTTTATTTTTTTAAAGGAATGCATTTAAAATACCAAAGAATAAGTTTCAACAAAAGAATATTTCTCAACTGACTAACACAATTAGAACATCAGTAAGCTATAAGAACTAAACTGACATCTGCTATCCTAATGATTTAGCTTTAACTCTTCCCACCTGACCTTCCCCCTACCTCACAAGGCCAGTTGGAAAGAGTTTATGAGCATTGAGTACACCAGTCTATTACCAGCTTTTGACAATGATGCACTATATTTGATCGAAGTGGAATTTGTGAATAGTTGCCCAACTCAACAGTATTTTTTCACTTTGTCTACTTAACAGCCCATCATGTCAAAGAAGACCAAGAAAACACAGAAGGAAGCAAGCAGATTTGTTAATGAGGATTTGGATTTGCAGATAAAATACTATCTTTTTTTCTGCTAAGGATAAGAGGATTTGCTTGCTTTGTAATACTGAAATATCAACATTAAAGAAATTCAATACTCATCAGCATTGTACTGCTCATAAGGACCATGAATACAGTATTATAAATGAGAATGAGAGGCACAGAAGGTTGTTTTTCAGAAACAAAGATGAAAAGCAAAAGCAAAGGTATTTCTTTCAAGCAGCAACAGAACCTAGAAGTAATACCACTGAAGCAACTTATAAAGTAGCTTGTAAACTCTGGGGAAAAAGGAAGCCATCAGTGATGCAGAAATTATGAAAGAATGTATTGTCAAAGTTGTAGGATACTTAGACCCTGATAATGTTTTAAAGTGCAAATAACTGCCTCTTTCAGCAAGAACCATAACTAATCAGCAGCATGAATTAGGCTTCAAATTAACAGAACTGCACACAATACTTCAAAAGGAAAATATATATTATTCAATCGCTTTGGATGAATCAACTGATACTAACTCAGGGCAGGTTTTATACTTCATTCAGGATATAACAGAAGATTTTCCTTGCTACTAAGATTTACTCACTTTAAGTACTCTTATGAATAGAACACAAAATAGATATATTCAACAACTTTCAAGAAAAATGTCATGAAGTTGGACTGAATTTGGTAAATTTAGTGAGCATAGGTACAGATGGTGCACCTTCGATGAGGACAACATGAAGGGTTTATTGCACAGATAAAGTATTAACAGATCCAGATGCTCTTTTTTTTTCATTGTACACGTATCTTGCATCAGCAAAATCTTGGTGCTAAAGCTACTATTTTAAGTGACACTTTGCAACGAGTGATAAGCTTTGCTAACTACAGGTATATTTGTGCAAATGCAACACAACATCCCCAGTTTCATAACATGCTAAAGTTGAATGACGAGGTATTCAGCGTGGATTTGTCATATCATTATAAAGGGCATTGGCTATATAAATTTTATAAAAACAGAATTGGCAATATGGATTATTGAAAGATTTCTATAGGAACACAGCATTTCTGTGTGATGTTCTGTGTTTTCTAATCAAAGCAACTTGAATATTTCTTTGCAAGGTAAAACTAAGTCTCTATATGATATGTAGAAAAAATCCAAGCATTTCAAAACGTTATTTTTTCCAAAACACTTCTTTAGAAGGAAATTTTGGATGAATATTTCCTTCATTTAGCAAAGGACATTGATTAGCAGGATGATATATGCGAACATTTGAAGAATACGCTGCTGTTGTAAACCCATTAAATACAGAGTACAATGAAAGTTTCACTGACTTTGAGAATCATGCATCACGCTCAAATTAGCATTTCAGCCTCACCTAGTTGATACCACCAAGGCACCTAAAGAACTACAGATGGATTTGCTTGAGCTCTCAGTAGATGACATATTAAAGTCATTGTCTGATGCCAGGAAGATCCAACTGAAATGTGGAAAAATGCAGTTGGATACCCACATCTACAGCACCATGCCTGAAAAATGTTTTCCTTTTCAACCAGCTATTGTTGCAAATCTATATGCTCCTACCTAACCCAGATCAGGATGCCCTTAGGATCACAAATAACTGTGCCCATCTAGGGGATAGGCAAACATTCAAATGTAATCCCACAAAAGAATTCACAATGAAGCCATTTAGAGGTTAACTTTAAAAGTAACAAATAGTTTTCCTTTTTGGAAATGAAGTATATAGTAGTTTGATTTTTATAAACTAATGTACATTTTTAAACATATCTAATTTGAAGTTTCTTGAATGTGGCCTTATTTGATTATGGCTAAACTAATGCAGCCTTCCAGCATGAAAAGTTTCCCCAGATCGGCTCCATAGTTATTAAAATATTTGAGAAACAATTTTTACTTTCTTCTGTTTGTGTGGAAAATACTTGTATTTTGTAACTTTTCTACAACAAACTAAGATGCTCCATAACTTACAACCTAGTTACAGCCTGATAAACCTATCATGAAGTCAAAAAGTCATTAAGTCAAACCATCATGAAGAGTAAACTGTCTAGTGTTATTTGCATAACTGAAATCGCTTTTGTCTAAAAGTATTCCAGGTTTAAGAATGTAACTCTGGTTCCAATCCAGCATTGAAGGGTTGATTTTATCTGATAGACAGATCATAGCTGCTACAGATAGAGTCACAGATCAAGGCAGTATAGCATCAGTATGGAGAGCCCTCATTCAGGGCCCAGAAGACCTCGTTTGAAACCTAACTCTGCCTTTTATAAGCATTGGGACCTGGGAGAATTATTTTACCTGTGGTGTTTTGGTTTCCACATCTGTAAATGAGGATAATCATGATTCCTACCTCACAAGATCATTGTGAAGATGAGAGTTAATATTTGTTCAGTGCTAACAGCAGCATCTGGCCCATGGCTAGCTGCTGTTTTGCTATCATGACTATTTTATCTTAACTCTTAACTGATAAGATTCCTTCCTACTTCATTGATAAAACTGAAGCAGACAGAAGAAATTCTGCATTCTTCTACCACAACATCCTCCCACCTGCCACAGTCACTGCCCTGGGACCTATTACTAGAGATGGCTGCCCATGTTCCCCACAAAGCAAATCCCTTTCCTAGTACAATACTCCTTCCCTAGTCCTCTGGCCTTCCTTTAAATAAATTTTATTTTATTTTATTTATTTTGCAGTTTTTTTCTTTTTTTGGCCAGGGCCAGGTTTGAACCTGCCACCTCTGTTATATGGGATCAGTGCCCTACTCCTTTGAGCCACAGGCACCGCCCCCCTCTGGCCTTCTTAAAGGCATCACTGCATCAGTGTAGATGCATCCCTCCTCCTACATCAAATTTTCCCTGTCTACTGGAATCTTCCCTCTGGCAAACAAAAATGTCATTTTTCTCATCTTAATTAGAACAAATTGAAGTGTTTTTTTCAGCCTACTTACCTCACCAGCTACCACCCCACTTTTTTGTTCCTTTGCAGCAAAACCTCTTTAAGAAATTGCCTGCATATAGCCTTCAACTATCATCCTCTCTTAAATCCACTCCAAGTTAGACTTTTGTCATGTCACTTCCACCAATAGCCACCAATATGAATAGCACAGTATCCTCCATGATTTTAAAACTCAGGGGCTAATTCTCAGTCCTTACTCCACTTGTTCTATCACTTACACACTCCCTGACTCCTTGCTCTACTCTTCACTTAGCATCTAGAGTTCCATGATCTCTTGATCTTCCCTACCTCACCGGATGCTCTTTCTCAGTTTTCTTTGCTGGTTCCCCCTCTTCATCTCACTCTCTTCCTGTTAGAGGTTCCCAGGGTCAGTCCTAGTTCTACCCCATCTACACTCACCATTTCATTTAGTCTCAAAGTTCTAAACACCAGCCTTTGTATGTGCAATTGACTCCCCATTATCCATCTATAGCTCAGAAGCCTTCTTCCCTAATTCCATACCCATATATCCAAATGTCCACTCAGTATTTACTCATCCACAGAAACAGTGCCCAATCTTCCCACTGTATACTTGCTTTCCTGCAGTCATCTTCTCCCATTCATGGCAATTCTATCCTTCCATTGCTCAGGTCAAGAACCTGGACATCATCCCTGACTCTTCTCTCTCACAGCCCACCTAGCAGGAGTAGCTATCCCTCAAATAAATCTAAAATCTAATTACTTTTTACTGCCTCCATTACTATCACCATAGTCTAAGCCACCATCTCCTGTGCAAATACAGTCTTTTGCCCCAATTACCATAATAATTTCCGAATAACTGGTTTTCCTATGACTCTGGTTCCACTTATCCTCCCCCCACAATCTTTAGTTCAGCATAGCAGCTGGGGTGATGCCTTTCCAAATTCATGGAAGATTATGTCCCACCTCTGCTCACAATTCTCTAACATTTTCCCATTTCACTCAGCATAAAACTCAATGTCAGACAATAGCCTACAATGTTCTGCATTAAAGGTTCTTAATCTGTTTGTACCATGGATCCCTTTGGCAGCTGGCACTGCCTATGGACCCCATCTCAAATAATGGTTTTAAATTTATAAAATAAAGTACAATAGATTAGAGAGGAAACCGATAGTTGTCAAAATATTTTTAAGTGTGATACAAACTAACATATGTACTTCTTTATTAACACATTAAATAACAAGATCTAGGGTCAGGCATACTAATAATTTTTAAATGGTTATGAACATATATTTTAAGATACCTGCAACAACCATAATATGATGTGATAATACTGATGAATACTATGGCTGACAAGGTCATAGCTTAGGTTCTATTAAATAACCAAGGTTTGCTGCCTACATTAATGATGGAGGAAAATGTTAAGTTTCATTCAGATGTTATCAAAAATTAAAAAGTGAATCTTTCTCCCATCAATATTAACAGACTCCCATGGTCCCTTTGAGGATAAAGAACTTCTGGTCTTACATTGGTTCTAGAACCCGTTCTGGCCAACTGCTTAACTCCTGTAGTTATAGACCACACCCCTCCCTCCCATTCTGTACTTACAGCCTCCACACTGGCTCTGCTCTGGCTGTTTCCTTTGCCTACATTCCCTTTTGTTTCTCTTATTTCATTGTTCAAAATTAGCTTCTCAATGAGCCCTCCCATATTTAAAACTGCAACTAGCCCTGCCCCCAAAGTCCCAGTCCCCTGTGGACTGCCTTTTTTTCTTTTTTTGGCCTGGGCCAGACTTGAACCTGCCACCCCCAGTATATGGGGTCCATACCCTATTCCTTGAGTCACAGGCACCGCCCCCCTATGGACTGCTTTTCTTTTCCATAATATATATCCCCATCTAACATACTATATGATTTACTCACCACACATTATGGCTTGAACACCCTCTCCAAAACTCATGTTAAAACTTAATCCCCGATGTACCAGTAATGAGAGGTGGGTCCTTTAAGAGGTGACTGGATCATGAATGGGCTCTCCCTCATGAATTAATTTATTCATGGATTCATGGGTAATGGATTCACAAATTATCATGGGAAGGGAACTGGTGGCTTTTTAAGAAAAAGAGTGATCTGAACTATCATGCTCAGCCCTCTGGCCATGTGATGCCCTGTGTGGCTTGAGGACCCCATAGAGGGTCTGTACCCACAAGAAGGCTCTCAAAAGATATGGCCCCTCAATCTGAGATTTCTTAGCCCCATAACTGTAAGAAATAAATTTCTTTCCTTTATGAATTATTGAGTTTCAGGTATCTGTTATAAGCCGCAGAGAACAGATTAAGATGTTTTTCTTTATTGTCTACTTGAAGCCAGAATATTTTTCTGCTTTGATACACTGCTGCAATTCAAATACATAGAATGGCCTGGCCTGTAGGAGGTGCTCAAGCAGTTCTTCTTAAACACATTCATTCCTCACGAGATGATTTGCTGAGAGCCTATCACGTGAAATATTTCCTTCATACATAACTTCATGTAAGAACACAGCATTATAAAGTTTCATGCATTCATTGTCACTATGTAGTCAATATTTATTTCTGTTCCTTCTAAAGGGAATCATCATTCAAGTTTTTATATTTATTCTGAAAGAAGTTGTCATGGCCCTGATGTGAGCTGACATGTCTGTCAGTTTAATGGTGCAAAATAGTGGTTCTGGAGCTAACTACCAGAGTCCAATCAGTATTGACCATTCATTGTAGTACCTTTATAAGTACAAGAAAAACATAAAACTTCTATAAGCTGCAATATGCTTATCAGCAAAATATGGATAATTACCCACTTCATGGCTTTATAATAAAGACTAAAATTTAATTATGTAATCAACGTACAGTAGTTCATCTCCAAGGGCTTGGCAGATGTAAAACACAACATTCCTCATTGCTATTCTTATCATCATTGAAACAAGGAAATACTCATAATGCAAGTGGCAGGAGTATCCACAAGTACCACCTATGGGTGCCTACTATACTTCCTCTCAGAAAGAACAACTGAATTTAGAAAATATTTTTAAATTATAAATGCAACATGAGCATGCCATTATATATAGAATTTAGGAAACAAAGGAAAATCCACCCCCAAAAATAACCACTGTTAGAATTTTGCTGTATTTCCTTCTGCTCTTTTTGTCTTCCACATCTTTATCAGAGATTTATGTTTGATTTTAAAAATGACCTTGAGCCTTCAGTAACGTACACTTAATGTTTGATCCTTGTTAAAAATTGTCAACTAAAACAAATAGGATAGAAATCATACTCTTTTCTTGCTGACCTCCCAGAGGCCAGTTCCAGAGTTCTAGAACAATCAGCTCATACCCCAGGCACGGAAGCCGGATGGTTCCCCACGTACATCAGAGCAGGGCAGAATCCTTTATTCCCAATAGAGACACCCGCAGTTCCCACTCACTTATACAGCCTCATTGCTTCAAATGTCCCACAACTGCTCTGAGTTTGGGAGAGGTGGGGAGAGACAGTGTGAGGGTCTTAGTGTCTGTGCAGGCTGAGGCTCACTCCACAGCAGTAGGGGATGGACATGGTGGAAGTTCTGGGACCAGGCTTGTACATGAGGGAATTGGCTGTGTCCTTTGTAACCTTAAGCTCTGGTTATAACCACTGAAAACCAGGCAGCAAGCCATAGTAAAAGGAAATTCACCATGCCCTCGGGAAATATAAACAGCAATGACACTTTGTGAAATGCGTCTGCCACTTTCCCTTGTTCTGGCACACAGACCTAACTCAACAAATGTCAGCTGTAATCATGCGTGTTGTCCTTCTGGATCAGACCCAAGCATCTATGGTTTTGACATAGTCACAGGTGATTCCAACGTAGTGTTTTGCAAAGTGTAAACTAGAACTGGTGTTCTTCAAACTCTTTTGCTCATATACGCACTAAGATTTTTCTTAAAAAACCTACACCCATCGACATGATTAAGTTGTCATCTAAAACTTCTCCTTTTCATTCATTCCCAATAGCTGCAAAGGACTAATTCTGAGAATTTATGAATATTGATATCTTAAAATTATTATATCACTTTCTTAAATGTAGCTAATGGAATCTAACATGTGAGTGATGTGGTACCCAGGATCATCCATTTAAAATGGGGAGGACACAAATAAATTCTGCTTTAACATTCATAAATTTTACATGGTTCCTTTTTATCTCTTAAAACATTTTCACAGGGCCAGGCATGGTGGCTCCCACCTGTAATCCCAGGCTTGGGAGGCTGAAGAGGGTGGATTGCCTGAGCTCACAGCGTCGAGACCAGCCTGAGCCAGAGTGAGACCTCGTCTCTAAAAATAGCCAGGCACTGTGACAGGCACCTGTTGTCCCAGCTACTTGGGAGGCTGAGGCAAGAGAGTTAATTAAGCCCAACAGTTTGGGGTTGCTGTGAGCTGTGATGCCACAGCAATCTACCAAGGGCAACAAAGTGAGACTCTATCTCAAAGAAAACAAATTATTTTCACAGAATTTATATTTATACAAAAATAATACAGTTTTATGCTTTTTTTTTTTCTGAGATAAAGCCTTACTTTGTCACCCTTGGTAGAATGTCATGGTGTCATAGCTCACAGCAACCTCAAACTATTGGGCTCAAGCAATTCTCTTGCCTCAGCCTCCCAAGTAGCTGGGCCTATATGCACCCACCACAACATCCTGCTCAGTTTTATGGTTAAATGTCTTTTATTAGTAACCTTCTTATAATTTCCATGGGACATAAATATACAAAATAAATTGATTTTTTAAAATTTCCTGCCATAAGAGTTTTAGTTTTAGGTTTACTTCTGGACTAAGGTACCATAATTTATATTAGGACCTAACTACAAAAAAAAAAACAAAACACATGCTAAAATTTAATAATTATTGAACATGAAACATCTTTTTTGGCATTTTAATAAAAAAGGCTCTCCAGATACTATTATTTGTGGTTATCCTTATTACCTAGGTATAACACCCTGGAGGGGTTCATATCTTAGCAAGATTGGAAATGGGTGCGATTTATGCCTTTCCTTTAGAAACTGGATGAAAGGTCCATTAAATAGAGAATACTAACATATGGAGGATCTGAAAAGTAATTTGCTCAAAATAATCCATACCTCTACTGTACCCCTTAAAAGGTCCTTCCATGTCTCCCACTTTGAAAACTGATCATTAAGCACCCTACGATAGCCAAAAAGCCTGCACATCATGTTAAAAAAGCAAATTCTTAGACCCCACTCCAAATATCTGAATTAAAACAAGCTCCCCCAGGCCAAGCACAGTGATTCATCTACACTCCTAGCATTCTTGGAGGCCCAGGTAGAAGGATCCCTTGAGCTCAGGAGTTGAGACCAACCCAACTGAGCCAGAGTGATCCCATCTCTACTACAAACAGAAAAATTAGCCAGGTGTTGTGGCAGGCACCTGTCATCTCAGCTACTCTAGAGTCTGAGGCAGGAGGATAACTTCAGCCTAGGAGTTTGAGGTTGCATTGTGCTAGGTTGAGGCCACAGCACTCTACCCTGGGGAACAGAGTAAGATTCTGTCTCAAAAAAAACAAAACAAAACAAACAAAAATACCAGAAACAGACAGGTCCCCAGACTGTTTCTTCCCTCAACTGGTGACTGAGAAAGACCAAAGTGGGAGATAAAACAAACACATTCAATGTTAAACAACATAGATGTAAACAAGGACTCAATAATGATACAAGAGCTACCAAAGACAGTGTCTAATAGCAAAGGAATTTAGAAAAGGTCATGAGAAAGTGAGATAACAAAAGGCTTTATAAAGGAATCAAAGCTGAATTCACCGATAGGTGGATAGAGTTTAAAAGACAAAGGAGCAGAAATAACTAACTTACCAAGTTTGATAGGCATGAGATAATGGCTGGGATAGAGCAGTTGGTGCTCTCAGAGTATGGGCTCATCACAGAGACCCCAGTGGAGTGGCACTAGAGGAGTGGTGATTATTCTGTTCCAGTATTGCAAAGACCCTGGTGGAGTGGCACTAGGTGGAGTGGTGGTTATTTTGTTCAAGTATTGCAAATATAATTACTTGTTAAGAACCAGATTATTAAGAAAATTATTTTTGGGGTAATTTGGTTTTAGACAACTGGTTTTTTGTGAATTCATGTCAGAAAAATTGACCTAGACATATTTTATCAAAGCAATGGATAATCTATATACATATCAAAGACTATATATATTACTATGAAGCCCCACATTTGTCCCAGGCTGGGCAAAGAAATGAACTGAAATGCAAATTATCTCCATCTATTCTTCTAATAACGCTGGCAGTAGATTTAGCAAGAAAAGAGGGGTGAGCCATCACCTAAAATGAAACCAAGATCATTTACTGATTTTTACTATCTCTGATGCCAATATCAGAGGTCAGTATCGTGAATAAGACAGATTTTGAATATGTCTGTTCACAAGAAAATAGAAGTCATTGGTTGCCTGTATCATCTCTTTTCTGGACTATTACTAGGACCTCTTCCTATTTCCCCATGGCTGCCACTCACCTCCCTCCCAAACTCAAATTCATCCTCAACAACCCTAGAGTCTTACAAAACCCACACTTGGTTCTCTTATCCCCCTGCCTAAAACTTTTCAATGGCTCCCCTGTCCCCACCATCATCTACAGCCCAAGGTTCTCAGCATGGCATGCCATATAATCGCTCTCCCATAAGATCTGGTTTCATCCAAGGCTACAGGGATAACTCCCTGCATACTATTCCCTTTGTCTCCTATAGACCAATCATGATTAACAGAAGCACTGCTCTGTCTTTCCTCTGCATGTTTATTGTACTTTGCCTCCATCTGACTTACCCAGACTATTGTCTTCCAAGTCAACTCAGGAGGCCTGTTCTAATTATTCCATGTAAGACTGATAACACTGTTATATTCCACTTTAGGCTATTCATCCTTCCATAAGAGCACCTAGAATATCTTCTTGAACTTATTTTATATATGTATCTATATACATTTCACCTCTCCACAACCCTATTCATTGTAACCTACCCATCTCCTGGGACCAAAAGAAAAAATAAGTAATTCCCATCATGAGCTGCTCAAGGGCAAAAATCTTGACCTACTCATCTTTGCATGTCAAGTACCTATCACACTTAGCAGTGCAGAGTAGATGCTCAGCAAATATTTGATAAATGAATAAGTACATTATTACTTGCGAGAGTGAAATTAATAACAGCATCAATGAATTAGACATGGATAATGTGCTAGGTATTTTAAGTCAGCGTTAGAGATGATCCAGGAGCATCAGTGACCCTGATATCACAGTCATTTACCTGCAGCTTCTAAGATTACACCCCAAGGTAGAATATGTGTTCTAACAAAATCAAAGGAAATCCCCTAGGAGTCATCCTAGCCACGCTATGTAACTCAGCACACAATGGCAGCTTTTTATCAAAGTTCACATGCACTTATCTTGAAGGGTGATACACTGAAGAAGTCTTCAAATTAAACAAAAAAAAAAAATAACTTCAGAGAATAGTACAGAGGACAGATTTGAAAGCCATTTGGAGAGTCACTGCATACCTTGCCACTTAGAATACAGAAAATATCTCCACAGTTTCATATGGTTTCCATTATCTTGAATTCACATGATTGTTTCTAAGACCTTTCCTTATTTAAAATGGCCAGAAAAATTGGCAAATGAAATTTTTCATTATGACCAAACAGAACTCATCTAAAAAATGTAGAGATGGCTCCACACTAATAAATCCAAAATGTTAAGTCACTAAAAATTGATTGAAGAAAATCACATGACTCACAAGGTCATAAGTAAATATACCCATAATGCACTAAAGTACTGTTTGTGAAGTAAAGATTGTTGACCAAAATTCTCCAACCAGCAAAACACTTAACTAGAAAATAGTATAAGGAAACCTCTAAAGTCGGTAATAACAGAAAGATGTGTACTATTCACCACCTTTTCAGCTTTGCTTTGAAGATTCTAGCCAGTAGAAAATGACAGGGAGAAATGAGTTAACAATTTGTGTTTTCTTTTCTAGGGTAAGCAACCTGAAAAATGGGCAAAGGACTCACTCTCCTAAGAAGAAATGACCAATGAACACATGGCAAGATACTTGACATCACTAATTATTAGGGACATACAGATCAAAACTGAAAAGAGATACCACTTCAAGCCCATTAAAAATGGCTACTATTTAAAAAAAAAACAGAAAATAATTGTTGGTAAGAATGTGGAAAAGTTGGAACCCTTGTGCACTGTTGGTAGAAAGGCAAAACAGTGCAACCACCATGGAAAATACAGGGTTCCTCAAAAAATAAGCAATCAAATCACCATCTCAGCCAGCAATGGCACTTCTAGGTATATGTACAAAAGAACTGAAACCTAGGGGAGAACAGGAGGGGGGTAAATTCAACCCAGGGGCACACTTTCTGGGTAAAGGGCACACTTTACAAACTTTGATTTGATATAAAAGGTACAAAAGCAAACTATGTAACCAAAACGTGTGTATCCCTCGTAATATTCTGAAGTTTAAAAAAGTAATTGAAAGCAGAGTTTGAAAGAAATATTCATGCACATGTTCATAGCAGAATTAGTCACAATAGCTAAAATGTGGAAGCAACCTATGTCCATCGATGGATTTATGGGTAAAGAAAATGGGATAGGTCCATTTGATGGACCGTCATTCAGCTTTAAATAAACAGGAGGGAAATCCTATCATTCACTACAGCACAGATAAACCTTGAGGACATTATGCTAAATGCAATAAGCTTGTCACAGAAAAGACAAATGCTATATGATTCCACTTAATGTGAGATAGCTAAAGTAGTCAAACTCATAGAAACAGAAAGTAGAATGGTGATTACCAGGATCTGGGAGAAGAAGGAGGAACTGTTTAAATGGCATAATGTTAATTTTGCAAGATGAGAAAGTTCTGGAGAACCACTGTATAACAATTTGGATATACTGATACTTATTAGACTATACAATTAAAAATGGTTGAGATGGTAAATTTTACATTATGTATATTTTGCTATAATAAAAAAGTACAAATATCATGATTGGTGTACCAAAAAGAAATCCAAATCTCTCAACTAAAAAAACTACTAGAACCAATAAGTATAAAGTCAGAATTTAAAGAAACATGTGAAAAATAATTGCCTTGATATACCAATAAAACCAATAGAAAAAATAGGGGGGAAATCCCATTTATAATCAAATATCCAAACAAGTTCACTGGAGAGCATAAAAGAAATCTGGAGCTACTGGGGAGATAAATTATGCTCCTGGATTGAAAGGCTCAGGATCATAAGGTTCCCTCACATTAATCAATAAATTTAATATAATTCTATGTAATTGAAGTTTCAATTTAATAGATCTTGAGAAACTGACTTTAAAGTTCATATATAAGAAAATGTGTGCATAAGTACCCAAACAAAATGTAAAGGAAAAACAAAAACCAAATTGGGGTTATTTGAATAAACAGATATTAAGTAACTTTAACGAAACTACATTAGTACACAAAGATAAAGAGTTGGCTCAGGTCAAGATAAACATATCAACAATAAATAAAAGGCCTAGAAATAGATCAGCATATTAAAGGAATTTCTATACATATGAGAGTTGGAACTCCATTGTCTTATAGAGCAAGAATTCAGTATTTATTAGCTGGTGCCATTGCAAGTAGTTATCAATTTTGGAGAAAAAAATTAATAATGTCAGATTACATGACTGTGGTTTCACAAAGAGCCAGCTAGTGTGGTAAGCATTTTAAATGCGTTATTTCATTGACACTAAAAACAGTCCCATTTTTTTTTTCTTTACAAATAAGGAACTTGAAGCACAAAAGGGATTACCTTGCCCAGAATCACTTAGCCAGCTGCTAAAGACAAAATGTGATTCCATGACATTGAACTCCAGATTTTTGTGTGTGTACCACACACACAAAAACAAACACCCAGTGGAATCAAAAGCTAAACATACATGTGTGCTAGGTAATATATAGACAGTCCCTGACTTAAAATGGTTTGGCTCTAGCCTTTGAGCCTGGGCAGCAGAGTGAGATTCTGTTTAAAAAACAAACAAAAACAAAAAAATACACATACACACATATATGTATGAAAAGATGTCCAATCCTCAGATAGCTATGTGAAAAAACAGAATAAATTATTAGAGTTTAGAAAATAGCTATCTATGGATTCTCATTGGAAAAAAATTCTTTCAACTTTTATGTATATTTGAAAAAATAATTTTTTTTTCAGACAGAGTCTCACTTTGTCACTCTCCATAGAGTACTGTGGTTTCATAGCTTATAGCATCCTCAAACTTTTGGGTTCAAGCAATCCTCTTGCCTCAGCCTCCCTAGTAGCTGGGACTATAGGAGGCTGCTACAATGTCTAGCTATTGTTTTAGAGACAAAATTGGAGTTTCCTATAATAGCCCCTACCTCAAGTTTGATAATTTGCTAAAAAGACTCACAGAACTCAAGAAAATGCTATCCTTACTACTAGAACTTACTATAAAAGATGCAAATGGACAGCCAGATGAAGAGGAACACAAGGTAAGGTCCAAAGGGTCCCCAGCACAAGAGCCTCTGTCTCTGTGGAGTTGGGATGCCCCACACTTCCAGGATGTGGATCTGTTTGCTACTGAGAAGCTCAACAAACCAAATCACTTAGAGGTATTTAATGGGGATTTCATTATGTTGGCACGATTGATGAACTCATTGAGACACTGGTGAAAAAAACTATTCCTAGCCCCTCTATTCTTGCAGGGGGAAGTTCCAGTCCTCTAATCAAACAAGACCTGGAATTTCTGGTGAGTAACTCCATCAGAAGCTATCTAGGGTTCCTACCAAGAGTCATCTCATTAGCATAAACTCCAGTTTGGCTGAAAGGGGCTCATTACACATAACAAAAGATGTACCTCCACTCCAATTGCTCCAGAATTTCAAAAGGTTTTAGCTGTTCTGGGCCTGGAACCAGGACAGAGACCAAATATGCTTTCCTACTATACCAAATACATATTTCCTGTCATACTGTACCACCTTGTCAACATGTTCTTTAAGAGTATTTCTATAAGATCTTTTCAATTAAAAGGTTACAAGAAAGTTTGTTTTGTTTTGTTTTTTGAGAGAGTGTCTCACTTTGCTGCCCTAGGTAGAGTGCTGGCATCATAGCTCACAGCAACTTCAAACTCTTAGGCTCAAGTGATTCTCTTGCCTCAGCTTCCCAAGTAGCTGAGACTATAGGCACTCACCACAATGCCCAACTATTTTTAGAGGTGGGGTCTCACTGTAGCTCAGGCTAGTCTTAAACGTGTGAGCGCAGGCGATCTGCCTGCCTCAGCCTCCAGAGTGCTAGTATTACAGGCGTGAGCCACCACACCTGGCCTACAAGAAAGTATAGATGCAAAAAAATGTATTTCTTAAGTCCTTGACTATAGCTATCATAGGATTTCGTCTTTATGTGGGTTATCAGGTTTCCATCAAGTAAAGGTGACTTTCCAAACAAAACAAAACAAAAAAAATGCTTACAGGTTTAAAATGTTATTCCTATAAGAAATGAAGAAATATAAGACATCCATCCCCATGCTATTTCACACTGAGAAGGAAGCAATCTGCTTTATCAAATCCAGTTACCTTTCCCTCCTCGTATACCTTAGATGATTGCAGCAAAGCAGATAAAGAGAACTAAACACTTTGCAGATATCAAACAGAAGGTAAAGAAGTCAGAGATCCCACCATGAGGCAGATATGAGGCCAATGACAGCGTCTGAAAGATGCAGGCTGCAATTGTTTCTTGTAGCTGTGGGTGAAAACTTTAATGTCTCAGTTATTTAAAACTCCATACTGCCTGATTATGCATTGAATAGTTGTAGTTATTTGTATTTTACATGGAAATACAAAGAGCCAAGCATAATCAAGGGACCAGGACACAGTCTAGTAGATCATCATGACTACTTATAGCAGCGGTTCTCAACCTGTGGGTCATGACCCACAGGAACTGTATTAAAGGACTGCAGCATTAGGAAGGTTGAGAACCACTGACTTCTAGTCATTAAGAGGCTGGTACTTGTCATTAAGTGAAACAGGTATAAGGAAAGACCAGGCTAGAGAACAGTAAGATAGCATAGAATTCAGTGGGGGGAAAGGTGGGTTTTTCAATAAATAATTCTGGGTAATCTGGATATGGGGGGAAAAAAAACTTAACTTCAACTCACAGATAAAAATCAATGGCCAGTATGTTGTAGGTCTAAATGGTAAACGAAAGCATGGATATTCTTTCAAGATAATTTAGGGGAATATTTTCATGATTGGGTTAGAGAAAGATGACTTGAAGGCTCAAAATGCCCTCAGAAGGACAACAAGAATTTCCATCCATCCAAAGGCAGCCCTGAGAGAGTGAAAAGGTGACCCAGGGCATGGGACAAAACATTAGCAGCACATTTAACCAAAAGACTCATACCCCGCCTATCTGCACTTCTCTACAAGCTAAGAAGAAAAAGAAAGACAACATTAAAATTTTTAAAAGTGCCTTGAACAGGGCACCTCACAAAAGAGGATTTGCAGTGGCCAAACATTTGCACTCAGGGAAATGCTAATTAAACCAGACAGAGGCCAAATTTGGCTCAAATTAGAAAGAGTGAACACACCAAAGGTTGGCAAAAATGTAAAACAACCAGAACTGTCCTACATTGCCACTGGGAGTACAAATTGATTAAAATCATTTTAGAAAATTGTTTATATCCACTACTGACATTGAATATAGATATATCCTATACCTAGCAGTTCTATTCCCACAAAAAAAAAGTATTTACAAAAGGCATAGCCAAGAATGAATATAGCAACTTAGTCATAACAGCCCCAAACCGGGAACACCACCAATGTCCATCAGCAGAATGGATAATAACACTGTGATATATTCATACAGTGGAGTACACTAGAGCAATGATCAGGGTGGCACCTGTGGCTCAGTGGGTAGGGCACCAGCCCCATATAGTGAGGGTGGTGCGTTCAAACCCGGCCCCAGCCAAACTGCAACAAAAAAAATAGCCAGGCATTGTGGCAGGCGCCTATAGTCTCAGCTACTCAGGAAGCTGAGGCAAGAGAATTGCCTAAGCCCAAGTGCTGGAGGTTGCTGTGAGCTGTGATGTCACCTCACTCTACCGAGGGTGACAAAATGAGACTGTCTCTCTAAAAACAAAAAAAAGAGCTACAGATACACACAACATCAAACATTATTCTCATAAGCTAATGTAATGAAAGAAGCCAGACACAAAACAAGTCAATTTATATTAGGTTCAAAAGAAGATGAAACTAATCTATAGTGTTTAAAGTCAAGAGAATGGTTTCCTTTGAAGGGAAATTTTAGTGACTGAAAGACAGCAAGAAGGGGGTTTGTGTTGTGCCAAAAATGTACTATGTCTACATGGTTGTTAGGCTTTTTATAATAGATCTATACATCTACAATTCACACAGTCTTCTATGAGCATGTTATATAAGGTCAGATGATTACATTTGCAAACGATTACCTAGAAAAAGTGCTACATACCTCATTGCTGAATTTCCCTACAGTCACTTTTGAGCTACTCCCCTCGGGAAGCTATGCACTGATACCATTGCCTAGTTCACCCTTTAAAGCAAATTTTGGAACTCTTTGTCTGGAATGGCCATTGGAGTTGTCTTCGTACTAGGTCTAAAAATTAAGTTCATGGACTAATCATAGAAGAAGCACTTTAAAGGGTAGACTAGGTGCTGGCTTCGGTGCAGAGCTCCCCAGGGCGAGTACTTTGAAGGTGACAATAATGATATTCAGCAGTGAAGCTCTTTTTCAGTTTGCAAACCTAATTGTCCAACCTCATACTTCACTAAAAACTGGCTTAAAGTCACCTGTGACACAGTTGAACTTCATATGTTATTTTATATTTACAATAAATATTAAAAAATTATTATCATTACCCTTATTTTTATGGCTAAGGATACAGACCCAGAGAAGCTACATATCTTGCCCCCCTCACAGCTAGCACATGACAGAAGCAAGCTTCAAACTCAAGTCTAGTTGATGTTCCAACCCATGAAACCTGCAATAAGCAAAGAGCACGCCAGACTTAATTATACCCTCAGGATTTCCCTGGGTTCTCCTTCCCATTTAACACAGCCTGGTAGGTTCTCATCTCATGTGATTACTGCCTCCATCCAGTGCTTCCCTTTATCTGGAGAGGTAATGATTCAGAGTTTGCATATTGCAACTCTGGGTTTAGATATTTCCCAGAAATAAAATGATTTGTTCTTTCTACAGAATAAGAAAAAAAAATGTCATTTATAATTTCCCAGCTGACTTCTATGCAGAGGGGATCCAAAGGGAGTTTCCTCTGCTTGCTGAGCTGCTCCATGGAAGGGAGACTGAGAAGAAGGGGCTAAACCACAAGTGCAAAGGCATTCTGCAGCGAGCGAGTGGCAGGGAAAGTGAGGCCAGGACGCTGGAGGGGCTGCTTGGTGGAGCATCCAGAGAAAGAACATCCGGTGTGTGATGACAGAAGGTTTGGCAGGAGAGGAGAAAAATGCTGCCACCTGGATAGCAGTTTTGAGAAAGAACACCATTGCGAGATGTTTGTAAAAATGCTCCCTGGGATATGGCACGTGGACCTCATTCTAATCTTCCTAAAGAGGCCTCAGACTAGATTGAATGTGCTGGTTTTATTTAGTAGTTGGAGTAAATGTAGCTATTCAAATAAAAATGTTTGCTCACGTACCTCCTGAAATCAAGTACACGCGTACCACACATCTTAGTACACAAACTGTGGCTCACCCAGTGTTACCTGAACAAGCCCCTGAGCTTTATAAGGCTAAAAAACACATTTATTTGCTTTCAGTTACCTGGATGAGCTTCCATAGTATAAAAAAAAACATCAAATTCTTTCCCTGATTTTCACATGAGGATTCAAAAAGGCAGCAGGAAATGCCCATTTCTGCAAATCTGTCCAGTGAGCCAGTGTGGCCTTCATATGCTCTCCTTTATTAAGACTGACTCACTTCAGGTAGTTTAATTTTTATAATAACCAGCAGAATATTTTTAACTGACAAATCATGGCTGCACACATTTGTGGAGTACCATGTGATATTTATATATATACATACACAATGTGACAAGACTGAAGCAAGCTAATTAACATCCATCTGTTCACTTGCCTACCATTTTTTATGGTGAGACATTGAAAATTTACTCTTATTTTGAAATGTAAGTATACGTTATTAATTAGTCACCCCACTGTCCAACAGATCAGACCTATTTTGTCTATCTAGAACTTCGTGCTCTTTGATCAACAACTCCCCATTCTCTCTCTCCACACCCCACCCCCAGCCTCTGATAACCATCATTCTACTCTACTTCTGTGAGTTCAACTTTATTTGACTCTACATATAAATGAGATCACGTAGTTATTCGTCTTTCTGTGGCTGGCTTAGCTTCACTTAGGTTGATGTCCTCCAGACTGAACAAGTTATACTATAAATGACAGGATTTCCTCCTTCTTAAAGGCTTGGTCATCATCCACTGTGTGTATATATCACATTTTCTTTACCCACTCATCTGTTGGTGGATACCCAAGTTGATTTAATGTCTTAGCTAATGTGAATAGTACTGCAGTGAACAGAAGGACAGTTATCCTCTACACCTACTGATTTCAGCACCTTTACACATATACTCAGAAGTGGGGTTACTGGATCACATGGTTGTTCTATCTAGTTTTGATTTTTTTCTTTTGAGATAGATTCTCATTATGTCACCCTTGGTAGAGTGCCATGGCATCACAGTTCACACTAACCTCAAACTGTTGGGCTTAAGCAATGCTCTTGCCTCAGCCTCCCAAGCAGCTGGGCCTGCAGGCACCTGCCACAATGCCAGGCTATTTTTTGTTGTATTTGTCATTGTTGTTTAGCTGGCCTGGTCTCAGTTCAAACCCACTAGCCTTGGTGTATGCAGCTGGCACCATAACCACTGTGCTACGGGTGCTGAGCCTCTATCTAGTTTTTTGAGGAACCACCATAACATTCTCCATGACAACTGTACTAATTTATATTCCCACCAAAAAAAAACTCCTATTCTCATGTGTTTTTCTTGTTGAATTATTAAATATTGGTATGTTGGAAGACAAAAAAAAATAATCAACTCTCCACCCTCCTCCAATTTAAAGTTGTTACTGTCTTAATTTCAGCTCATTAATTCTCTGCCTTTTAGCAAGTCATAACCTCACTGGCTGTCATCTATAACAGATTAAGATGAACTAAATGCTCTCTCAGATGCTTATGGCTCTGAGGTTTTAATTTTCTGAGGTTTTATATTTTCTTGCTTCTACTCCCCTGAGCTAAAACTCTTTACTAATATTTCCTTGAACACAATGAGCAACTTTTGAGTCTCTAGTCCATACTTTGGCATCCCCTCTCCTGAGAGTCTAACTTTAGCCACCATTTATGTTGGGGAAGTCAGTTTTTTACCCCACTGCTCCCAGCACTTTAGTAAGTAAAAAAGCTTAGCACATTCACTTCACCTCCAGTTTCCTGGTATATCTCTCTTCATTCACAAAATGCAAGGCTTTCCCGGTCTTTAGTCTGTACAGCTTCCAATGTCTGGACTATCACAAGCACTCCATGCAAATGATGGCAGCAAGCCACAAAGGCCTATGAAATACGTGTACAGTGAACAGACCTACTGCCTCCACCATGCAGGAGGACACAAGATAATGTGTCTGGATACATGCCTTTAAAGGAAAATCCATTCGTGGCTAACACAGCCTGTTAGCCATGAATGAAATTAAAACTCAAATTATAGTGGGCCAATAAAATATCCCAGGGTATTTAGAACTCTCCCTGACTGGTAGAACAAGGATGTCTGGCTCACCAGGAAGGGAGGTAAGCAGCTCTATCACTTTATGAGGGGAACTCAAATTAGAAACAAACTAGGAAGTAGGAAGATCTTTTCTAATTTGAGCAATGTATTGTTTGTCTATTTGATCCAAAATATTCTAACTAGAGATGTTCTTGATCTGCTCTAAGGTTATTGGTGGTAAGAGTAAGTCTCAGGAGATGCCACATGTACTAACAGTGTGCATATCCTCAATAACCACAATTCCCTATTCCAAGTCCTTTTTTCTTGTTTTGTTTATTTATTTTGAGACAAAGTCTCAGTTTGTCACCCTGGGTAGAGTGAGTGATATCATAGTTCACAGCAACCTCACACTCTTGGGCTCAAGGGATCCTGTTGCCTCAGCCTTCCAAGTAGCTGAGAGTACAGGTGCCCACCACAATGTGCAGCTGGTCTCAAACTCCTGAGCTCAGGCAATCCTCCCGCCTCAGCCTCCCAGAGTGCCAGGATGAGAGGCATAAGCTGCCACACCAGCCCCAAGTTTCTTCTATAAAAGCCATGGTCCTCACATTCAGCAGGAATACCATTCCCCATCGCAGGCCAGCTCTGAGATACAGCACAGGCAGAGAAAGGGTTTTCCAGAAACCTAATATGCACAGTTCATGTCGGAAAACATGAGAGTGTTTCTTTGTACTTTATTCTTCCTTGTTCTATAGGAAATTAAATCACTGACAGTTCCCCCAAGTGAGTACCAGTTTAATTTCACAAACATTAATCTCATTTCTTCTCAAGATTGAGACATACATCTTGACAATATATTTTTTTAATTTCTTAATAAGAAATTTCAGGCAATCCTTTATAATAGGAGATGGACAGGAGAGGAAGCCCAGCTTTGGGCTGAATGTTTACAATAGAGATTCTTCATCTGAACCTGGCAGTGTCCACAGACAGCTATGGGGTAAGGGAGGAAGATTTAAAATATATGCTAAAATCTGCAATGTTTTTGTTTTTGTTTTGTTTGAAGGCTTGGCCAGGGCCGAGCTTGAGCTCCAAGCTTTAAGCTTCCAAAAATCAGAAAATGCAGTAAAAAAATTAAATGCAAATGATAAAAGGGAAAATATTACATGTTAAATAGTTGCATCTCAGCACCTGTAGCCCAATGGTGGCGGCACTGGCCACATTTCCCCATGGTTAGCAGGTTAGAACGGCCCAGGGCCAGCTAAACAACAATAACAACTGCAACAAAAAAATAGCTGGGCATGGTAGCAGGCACCTGTAGTCCCAGCTACTTGGGAAGCTGAGGGAAGAGAATCACTTAAGCCCAAGAGTTTGAGGTTGCTGTGAACTATGATGCCAGGACACTCTACCAAGGGCAACATAGTAAGACTGTCTCAAAAAAATAAATAAATACATAAATAAAATAAAATAAATAATTGCTAAGAAGTACTAATTTTTTCTTTTTTTGGCCGGGGCTGGGTTTGAACCCGCCACTTCCAACATAAGGAGCCGGCGACTTGCACTTTTGAGCCACAGGTGCCGCCCAAAAGTACTAATTTTTTATGTAAAGATATTTAATAAGAAAAAACTATAATAATTTGGTGATATGCATCAAAAACCTTTAAAAAAGCCCATAGTCTTTTTTCTTTTTTTTTGCAGTTTTATGGCTGGGGCTGGGTTTGAACCAGCCATGACTGGCACCCTACTCCTTTGAGCCACAAGTGCTGCCCAAAAGGCCTATACTCTTAAGCCCAGCAATTTTACCAATAAGAATTTATCCTAATTTATTAAAGATGAAATATATTTATGAAGAAATATATTTATAGTACTGTTATTTATAATACATTTATAATAACTGAAGAAAACTAAATTTCTATAAATATCACTGATATTTGGTAAAAATCATTTAACGTGTTCAAATAAGAAAAGTAGTCTGGAATATGATCCAAATTTTATTTTTATTTTCTAGTATTAAATTCATGTCAGCCTATTATATTTCAAAATGTTGACAAGATTCCTCTGAAACAGAATTATAGATTTCTTTTGCTTTATGGTTTTCCTGGTCAAACTTTATAATACAGGGAAACATTTAAAAACTTAGAAGATTTTCCAAGATCAGTAACAAACCCTCCACATTAGAGTGAAGTAGGTATCCACAGAGCAAGACTGAATGACAGTGTATTTTCTATGAACTGATAAGAGTAGGAAATCTAACACACACACCCCCACAGTGTGATAAAAATAGGAGACTCTTTTCTTGCACTTGTACTAAAACCTGCCTTGTGAGATATAACAAGGAAAGCAAGTGTGCACACAGCATTCTTCTCTGCACAGGGTTCATTTCCATTTATTTACATTCTGACTCACAAGCTGTCTCCGAAGTGCAGTGGCCCAATCAGAGCTCAATGCAGCCTCTAACTCCTGGACTCAGATGATCCTCCCCTCAGCCTCCTGAGTCTGGGATTACAGATATGTCCCACCACGCCCAGGTGGGCTTTAGAAGCTTCTCAGTATGGGGCCTGCTGGGTGCTCAACACTGGCAGTGCAGCTGTGCTAAGGATCTTCTGCTTGCCTCTCCAAGTCTACTGTTCCTAATGGTACCCTATTCTGAGTCCCACTGGCTGGCCTATAGGGACGGCCTCAGTGGCTCCTGGTCCTCTAACTTCTCGTTGGGTTTGGCCAATGGGAATGATAGCAGGAGATCAGAAGGTTGGAGAAGAAGCATTTGGGCTATGTTTGCACCAGCTTCTAGCATGGTGTGTCCCCATGGACTGGCCATCTGTCTTTACTGAGGGCCATGGGTCCTGGCCAGCAGCCCTCTCCATGCCACTCAGCTTCCCTCTGAACTTCTTAGTTTCCCCAGAGCTACTCCTACCCTTGCCACTTCAGGTGTAGGGGCAGTAAAAGCATCTCATCACTACTGGCCCAGGGCTGTAATGGATTCCCTGAGCCCTGCCCACACTTTTGTGAAGAGTCTCAACAAACTCTCCTCAAATCACCCACCTTGAGTGCCACCTGATTCCCTGAAAGGACTCCAGTTGATATAGTAATATATGTAATTATCCAAGAGAAAATAAAGTTAAGTATTATTTGCACTAAACAAAGCAAAAGGAAAAAGGTGATTTAAGATGGTTTAGAAAAATTCGACATTCAAGTTTGGGCTAAGTATTAATGGATGTTTAGTCCTATGCTACTTCCATGGTTCAGTTATAGACTAATGCTTTTCAGTCAATTTTCAAAATTTTGGGCAAGTTACTAGCTCTTATATAACCTCACTGCATAGAATAGGATAGTGTATTTGGAAGTGGAATGGAAAAAAACACTGGTTGGCTTATCAGACAAATCACTTTCCCACATCTCAAATTTAAAGATAGACACTTTCCTCCTAGGTTCACCTTGTATCTTATCACAAAACACCTTTCCCCTTGGCTCAAGGATTCAGTTTAAAGCAGGGGTCTTCAGACTTTTTAAACAGAGGGCCAGTTCACTGTCCCTCAGACAGTTGGAGGGCCAGACTGCGGGCCCCAGGACGAGTCAGCTGCTAAGCAGGACAGGCAGCAGCAGTAAAAACACCCTGCAGGCCAGATAAATGTCCTAGGCGGGCTGCATGTAGACTGCAGGCCATAGTTTGAGGACACCTGGTTTAAAGTTAGCCCCAAGTCTCACTTAGTACTCAAGTTTACTTGATCCGAACATAAATAGCAAGGAAAAGGTACCATCAACTATGAACTCGCCATGAGTTTGTTAACCATTTAAGGATCTGAGCAATCTACTTTAAAAAGTCCTGAAAAAAAAAATACCATCCCACAAATTTGTTTCAATAACAAGATCCTATATTCAGAAGACAATTCTGAGAACAGCATAGGGTCAGTCAGATTATTTTAACCTCATCACAAATAAAAGGGAAACAAAATGATCGCTCCCCTAAAAATTGCTGTGAGGCATTCAAAACACAAGGCAGATTAACACTGATAATATAAAGAGCTGGGGGGAAATGATTGTATTTCCTTTGAGCAGAGGAATTCAGACACAGCAGTGAATTAACACTGTGACCCTCCTTCCCACCCAGCAGTAGCGCTTGGCACCTGTGGTAGTCCCTTGAGTGCCAGCTCTGGGAGGTACTGAGGCTTCTCTCAAGGTACACATCTCTAGGCTCCGAGAGCCAACAGACATGCCCTTGGCAGTGGGCAGTTTCACTGGAATGGCACTGAATGCTCTAGCAAGATCCATCATCTGCCAAAGGAGGTAGTCAGTGTCAATAGCTGTAGACTGATGCTGGTGGCTATGGGAGTAGTGGGAGAGAGCCACCTTGGCAGTGGGCACCACCAAGAGCAGCGAGCCACCCTCACATGGCTGAGAGGACCTCAGAACCAGAGTTTAAAGGGGCAGCTTCTGTTATATTAGTGCTCTTCATTTTTATCTTAAAAGTGAAGTTACTGCATTAAGTGATTTCTTACACATTAAATGATAAGTTCTGAATAGAGGGAAATAAGAGCAACAGTAAATCCAAAGTGGTGGAGGGCAGCACAAGGATGGTAGGGGCTCACGATAAAAGCCACCATCTGTCCCCAGCTCTGACCAGGACTGGACTTGGTTGTCAACAGCCCAGAATTCCAACAGCATGCATGAAACAGGAATACTACACTCTCAACCTCCCATTTCACTAAGTTGATGTATAACACACTCTAGGAACGTGATTGCTGAAGATGGAGAAGCATAAGACTTGGAGCACCTGGAGCTAGCTCTGATCTGATTCCTGTCTCTGTGCTCCCTCCCTTACAGAGGGATGTTTTGTATGTTTTGTATGTTTCCCTCAAGATGGGGAAACCAATGGAAATACCACAAAATGTGTTCAGTTATAAACCAAATGCTTAGAAGACTCTAGTTTAACAGAGTAACAGAACTTAAGATAACTACAGGGAAAACATTCACTTTCTCAAAATTAGCAATACAATGGCAAGACAACCATATCCAGTAATGGAGTAAAAAGTAAGTTTCCTGCAGGCATGGAATATCTGATTCTTCTTTACAACTCTCCTCACTAAAGCGTATCAGCAAATTAATGAGCATCGAGAACACTAGGCCTGGGAATGTAGCAGGGATACCATGGGGAGCCACCGAGGGAGCTGGCTAGGGACTCAGAGCCTTCTCCAGAAAAGACCCGTCTCCCTCGCTGTGTAAGGGAGCTGGCAGAGCCTGCCCTGTAGAACTATCCTTCTTAGCCCCTTTCCTTCCTCCCCCTTTCCCCATCTCATCTAATACTTTAGCTCTAAGAACATGTTTTATTATATTAGAAAAGACTGGATTATGATATTAACTCCTCTGAGCCTCTGAAAATAAAGAGTCCAGGAAGCAAAGATGAAAAAAATATCTATAGAGGTATAAATACCCCCAAATAGTACTTGAAATAGATTCAGAAACCAGTATGACATTTATTACCTTTTCTACTCTCAGCAAATGCCCATTATCACAAGGAAGATTGCCATAATACTCTGGTAGGGACAAGAGTAAAATCACCAATACTCAGGAATAAGGGCCAGGCACAGTGGCTCACAACCTTATGGGGAGCACTTTGGGAAGCATAGATGGGTGAATCACTTGAGGTCAGGAGTTTGAGACCAGCCTGAGCAACACAGCAAGAGCCATTACTACAAACATTTTTTTAAAAAATTAGCCAGGTGTGGTGGTACACACCTATAGTCTCAGCTACTTACAAGGCTGAGGCAGGTGGATCACTTGAACCCAGGAGTTTAAGGCTGCGGTGAGCTATGATTACACCACTAGACTCCAGTTTGAGTGACAGAATGAGACCTTGTCTCAAGAAAATAAAATAGGAATAAGAATCTATAGGATCCAGGTTTTCTATTAAAGGAAGAATCCAGTACTTTTAATCGTTCACACTGTACTAGATCACACACACAAAAACTCAGCATGTGGTTCCGTATTGCAACTATAAGTCTTCCAACTTTGGAAAATCAAATATGGGCAAGAAGACTGAAAGAGCTACACACATCTTCACATAAGGATATGATAGTTTTTATTCTATAGGTCAAAAACTGCAACAAATGCTCTGATGGAATTAGTATCCTTGGGAAGTCATAAATTACAATTGTGTAAATGGAGGTTAGACATGATCGAGATTCACCTGCCAACATGTTCCCGATCACTGGGATAATTTGATGATATGACAGAAAAACCTAGTGAGCCACCCAAACTTTGACTCATGTCTGTCTGTCAAGGACCAGGAGTGGAAAGAATTGTTTTCTATAACCAAAGGCCTTAATATACACACATACCTAAGACAACTGACAAAATATAATCTCCAAATATCATAAATAAGGCAGATATGCCTGTCCTCGGATTTATTTATTTTTTTTTTTTTTTAAATTTTGCATGGACCTTTCACTTAAAGAGTCACAACATCTTGATTTCCATTCCATTTAAATAAATTCAAGTAAAGCTCCCGGGAAGGTTTCCAGAGAGTTAGGTTGCTTTAAAATTGGCCATGCATTAAATAAAGGCTTTGTCTGACCAAAGTGAGAGAGTAACTGATATGGTATCTGTACATTCACTCTGCACAAGGTTCCTTTATCTCAAAAGCGTTACTCAAAGACAAACAACAAATCAGATTACAGCTCTGGAGAATCATGCTCTGCCCCTTCCAGCAACACTGCCAGCTCACAAACATTATATGAGGACCAACCACCTGCTTCCTGAGGGATCTGCAATCTACCTTCTCCATCATTTCCCCAAGGGTTCTTCAACTTAATTTATTCCACTGCATTCATCTTCGCCTCTAAGAGATTTGGTAACAAATGCAAAGGGTCACTTTAGCAGCAAAACCAAAAAGAGAAGCCTTCTCCTATATTTTGTAATGAAACAAAATCCCCAGCTCTGAGTCTATTAATCTAGACCTAGAGGCCACTGAAGAAAGAGCTCATGCCTAGGTCCCTGGTTTCTTTTCACATTACCTGCTTCAGTGTACTTCAATCCCACTTTTTCTTCCGTGTCTTTTGTCTTTGGGGGTGGCCAGACAGCTTGGAGCCTGCCAGGAGTCCTATCGTCCTGCTCCGTGGGGCTCTGGTCAGGCTGTTGAAAAAGCAGGTAAAGAATACGTTAAATAAAATGTGGCCAGAGCTAATTCCTAAAAACAAGCATGCTAACCCTAATTCTAAAATTAATTTTGATGGCCAGATGCACATTGCTCTCATTCACTGTAATGATCCTCTTCCAAAAATGTAAAGTGATCAGTCAAAGGGAAAATTTTAAATAATCAGAACAAAAAAACTCAAAGCTAAGTTTAAATATGTGTCACATTCTTAAGAGATGACTTTTACAAGCACCAATGTACTCTGAACTGAAGATACAGACACAAATGAACTATGTTCAAGCACTTTTACAGTTAATGTTTACAAATATATCCCAAATAGCTCCAGAGTTATATATAATGTAGACTGATTTTCATTTTCCGCGAGCCTGACCTGTAGGCCAAGACACAATTCTAAGCACTCTTCGTTAATTTCATGTTTTTCTTTCCTATAAAATATGAATGAAATTGCCTTCATATTCAAGTTATTTTCACAGGAGTTTATTTTTACAATAGGAGACTGCTCTATTGTGTTTAGTTTTTAACTATTACCCCAGATAATTTTGCCAAAGACTTTCATTTTTAGCATTTCAACCGAATCTACTGAAGATATGAAGGAATGATAATCATAAACTGAATTAAGTGAGGAAATTCTATTCATTGTTCTTATGAACCTTCAAGATCCACTGGACAGGTGCTTGGGAGTCTTTATATTTTACCTTAAGTAGTTTTCTTTGAATGATAGTGACAGCTTCCATTAATTAGATGCTTCTCATGTGTTACCTTCATTTAATCCCCACAACAACCACACAAGGTAAGAGTTATTTTCCTCATTTTGCACATGAGGAAAGAGAGACTCAGATTATCCAGGTCACCCAGCCAGTAAATGGCAGTTAGAATTAAAACTCAAGTCTCATTCTAAATCCAGTGCCCAATCAGGAAGTCTCCCAACCATCCTGGAACATTCCAATCACATCACTGACACATATTTTGCCCAATGGTGTACTTTCAAAGGAAAAATACAGTTTCCATAGAGGTGTAATTAAGTGGTAAGGAAACCCTGTAAACCCAAGCTATACTTCCACCCTGCATCACTTCCTCATGCTGGGTTTTTATAAGTTTGTTTCCTATCACTGTTTAAAACTCAGGGTGACCAGCACCCTTTCCCACCTGCATATCCTTTCGTGCATCCTTCTTACAATATCCTGGGAGGATAGAAGGAAGAATGAAAAGCACTCTGTCTAGCTCCACGGTCCTTACAAGGACAATATAATTTCATCACAAACATTTTTCATCCAAGAGTTTCTCACAATAAGCAACTGGGATTCACTTTCAGCAGGAAACCTGAAAAGAAATACAGTGGCACCGTGTTTTATAACAAAATGCAAAACCCAGTTCTACATACGCTTTTGGAATCAGGGGGGCCATCCGCCGGCCTTGACTTGGACCGTTCGAACACGGCTCTTAACGACTCCTTCTCATTCCTCATCTTGCGCTTGAGAGCTTCCAGCTCAGAGGTGTCTGCTGTCGTCCCCTTTTTGGGGGGACGGATGAATAAGGCTTTAAAGGCCTCCAGGGCTGTCTCCGGTGGTTTTGGTTTGACCTCGCCAGCCTGGGTCTGGGGCTCTCCGGGGCTGCCCTGGCTCTCCAGGTCGGCACCACAGCCCATCTCTTCTTTCCTGGGAGACTCAGGGTCTGCTGCCTTCAGTTCAGTTCTGGGCATGTCGATGTTGAGCAGCTGAGAGAGCTGCTCCAGCAGAGTGGGAGTGGCCTTGGGATCGGTGGCTTTCTCCCCACTCCTCATGGTCTGTGGCCCGGCCTGCCCTAGGGACTTCTGCACAGGCTGGGTCAATTTGAGCAAAGCCAGGTCCCCATCCTTTGGTTTAATTTCAGTGATGGTCTCCCCTCCCTCAGCTGTAGCCCCCTTCTTCAACACACGAAGCCCACTAAAAAAAGCTGGAAGCTGGAATGACTTCTCTCCGGGGACTTCTTTTTTAGAAGAGGTGTTCTCCGTGACACTGACACTCAAATTCTGGTCTGTTACTGCACGTAGGACTTGAGACCCTTCTTTATCCTGGTCCGGGCTGGGGACGCGCTCTGGCTGAAGACCACCATCACCAGATTCCTGCCTGCCACTTATCTCAGGTGGAGTCCCCCTAGACACTTCTGCACAGAGTTCTGTGGCATCCATTTCCCCAGTGGCAATCCTTTCCCTAGAATCTTCTGGTTTTTCTTTGGTTTCCTGAGGTGGTTCAGATAAAACACTGGGGGACTGGGACTTTGGGCCCTGGGTACTGCTTCCTTCGTCTGGCTCTGGGCCACCATCATCAGAATCAGAATCACTGGTGGTATGCACGAGGGTCCCATGAACCCAAATGACATCATCTCTGGCCACACTCAAAGTACTGAGTGGAAGCAGCTCTGGACCAGGAATAGAAGTCCCTGCTTCTGCCTTCCCCAGACTTCCCTCTGATTCTGTCTCCACAGTCTTCCCATCATTTCCAAGGTCAGGGGGAACCTCAGCCTCTGCCTCCTGCTGCTCTGAGCCAGCAACACTTGGCTCATCCTGCCCAGGTGTGGGAGCCACATCTAAACGGCGGAAGGCCTTCAGCACAGCATCGTCCTCCTCGGGATCCACAGCTTCTAACTTACTCGTAAATCCAAACAAGGATTTCATGGAGAACTTACTCAGGATCGACTGAGCCATCTCAAGTCCAGCTTCGGCGTTGTCTGGTTCCGAGACATCACTGCCATTCAGAGAGTCACCAACATCCTCCATGTCTCAATAACACCCTGGGTGGAAGTTCTGACTCGTGTTACCTCCCCCGCTCTCTCAGTTTATCCACTCCATCTGCTCTTCATTTACAGGACAGAGAGCAACAGTTCCCGAGAGTCAGGCTGTCAGCCACACTGCGAACAAACTTGCTCTCTTTCAAGGCACTGTGTCCTCCTTCCGGTTTGTGATGATGGTGTGCCCAGGGCAACTGCGAAAACTCTGTGGAGCTCAACGCCCACAGGCAGCCGAGCCGCGCACCTTACTACACACAGACGGGGCAGGCTGCTCTTCTGGGACTTCCGTATTCATTCCGGTGGACAAAAGGCTTTTTGTCATAGGGAAAGTCAGCCTGTCCCGTAATCCCAGCCCAGGACTTCACCAGGAGCTCCGCCCCAGAGCCGCGGTCCTCCTGGTGGCATTCAACTTCCTCATTGGTGAGCCAGTGAAGGCTCCTGAAAGTGCTGAGCCGGCAAGCTGACCCTGACAGCCCAAGGATTCAGAAGTGAATCAGCAGAAAGTGAATGGAATGCTTCTTACACAAGCCCTCCTTTCCATCTGGGTTACGGTCAGATGCCTGGGCCATCCAGGCCAGAACCCTTGCAATGCACCCAAATCAACAGCCACTTACAAAGCCCAATCAAAAAAAAAAAGAGGGAACAAATAGATCATTTCAAAATGCCCAGAACTCTCCAAGCAGTTAATTTATTGCCCTTGAAGCTTTTTTTTTAAGTGCTTTCTTCCGCTTCCCACAGGTTTCATCTGGAATGCAGATTTCAGCTTGGGAGAAGGAAAGCCGACTGGACTGGTTTCAGATTACTACTGTTTTAGCTCTGCCCTGGCTGTCTCAGAGTTCTGCAAACAGGTAGTAGGTGAGCACGCCCACCACGCCCAGTGTCCACCAGCCGTAGGGTGGCAGAGTAAACAGTGCTAGCCTGGCAGGAAGGATTACCCTCCATGCTCCCTGTGCCAACCTCAGGCTTTTTCTGTTCAGCAGCTGTGACGTGTTGGCTTCCTTAGGGATCCTGCCAGCAGGAGGACACCCCTCTCCACTTTGGCATTCCAACCAACTAAATGAAACTTGGCAGGACACCACATAACACACAACCTGCCTTGTTAGCAATTCAAATATCCCCAAGGATCCACATTCCCCCTAAAGGGGAAAACATCTGAAAGGTCTCTATCAGTAAGGTTCCTATCTCAGAGCTGATTTGCCTAAAACAAAAGCAGGACAGACAAAAACAACCTCCACACATCAGCTCAATGTCATTTCCAGGACTCTGATGATATGCTGGGAACCCGGCAACTAAGGATGGGGCTGAAAAATTAGAGCTCTGTTTCCCAGCTGCATAGCTGCCTCTTGGGACGGCTTCTGTCCTACCCAAAGGTCTCTGTTTTTTGATTCCAGTCCAGTCTGCAGGCATGGGCACCTGAGATGGACAGGGCACTGTGATGGATCCGTGGTTTCGTAGTAATTGCCAACTCTCTTTGAGCAAAGCTCCAAGAAGACTGTGGCCTCGTGAAAACAACAGTTTCTCCTGAAAATGGAAGCTGAAGCCACAAGTAAAATGACACACATCTTGCTTGATCTGTAGCAGAGAATGGCTGTGTGTCACACATGGATAACTGTACCAAAAACATTATGCATGAGTGCTAACAGTGGGACTTTCTGATCGCAATCATACATTTCTAGCAATGTGTTCAAAAGGACCCTCACGCAGATAAAAAGGGCGTATGGATCACGACATTTCACCAACCACGAAGGGAAAGTTAAGAGGGCACTTTCTAAACCCTGATGTGATCTTGTATCTAAATCAGAGGTTCTCAACCTGTGGGATGAGCTCCCTTTGTAACAATGAAAATACATGAAGAAGGTTGAGAACCACTGATCTAAATGGATACTTTTCTGTTTGCTCCTGATGTTTGGGGGTTATTAACTTAGGCACACCCCATCAAAAGCCACCAGGACATTGAGAAAAATTCAATGGTACAAATAATTTAAGTCTTAGAACAAGCTTCCTGTCTAGAGGAGAAGTCCATTGATAAAAATCAAACTTCTGCTTCTTCAAGATTGTGGAAAGAAAGAATCATCACACCAGATCATGAGACCTGTCCTCTTAACAGCTGTGCAAACCATTTGGCATGGGAGAAGTGAAGAGACAGGGCACATATTTGGTGGGATCTTTCTTTCTTTCTATTTTATTTTATTTTTTTTACTGAAAAGACTCCTTTATCTCAAACATAACTAATCACTAAATTCCAGAATAAATTTCTAGGCCCCTACCTCTACCACGCAATTTGGGCAAAATAGGATATAAGCTGGAAGGGGTGGCTGGCCCTTTTATACCATGGAATGGAGCAGAATTATAACATTTCCGCATCCTCTCCATACAAAGATATCAACATGATTTCACAGAAAGGAGGGGAGCGAGTCTTTGTTTCCAAGAGATTGATTTCATCCCCTTGGCTCTGGATAGGTGAGGTATTACTAAGCCCATTTTAAAAGTTAAGCAAGCATAGCTGAGAGAAGGTAACTGACCAAAATTACACAGCTAGTCAATGGGGGTGATAACACTAGCATCTCACATCTGTCTACTAGGTGCCGACTACTATTTTAGGTGTTCCAGACACATTAACTCATTTGCCACAGAAAACAACCAGATGAGGTTGGGATTATTATTTTCTCCTTCCTGCTAGAAAATTGAGGCACAGGATGATGAAATTAGCTTGCCTGCATTCCCAGAGCCAGTGAATGGTGGAACTAGAACTTGAATCCAGGCAGTCAGACTCCAGAATCTACACTTAACCACTATTCTAAAACCCACTTCCTTCCCTAATAGAATGACACACACAGCTAAGTCTTGAATCACAAGTGCTCCAGCCCAGTTCATTGGTAGTCTCTAAGATGTGAACGACTTCATCCTCTGGGATACAGAAGGCAGACTTTATATTTAAAAAAAAAAAAACAACTTATCCTGAGAATACCATTTTTTTCTCCAGTTTAAGTTGACAAAACATCTAGAGATGCTTCTTAGAAGAAAAATAAATAAATAAATCAAGCAAAGAGTTTCAGTAACACCTTGGAGGCTTATCTACTGACCATAGATACGACACAGAACCCTCTGGGCTAAAATAAGGCAGGGGATTTTCCAGCTTACCCAGATCATTCTCCTTTACGTATAATGCCTGACTTCTATTATAATGGGAAGACTTACTCAGCATCACTAATGTGCACCACTGTGGATGAGCTCTGAGCATTTTTGTAAAATGAAGATACGCCAGCCTTCCTCTTCATGAAATGTGTACTTTAGTAGGGCAACCAGCCAAGACATACTTTAACCAAGGACTTTAAACCTCACACTCAATCTGAATAGCAATAGCTGAGCCTAAACCAACTTTGAATGAAAGCTGCAGTGATCATCTCGAAAATGAGTACGAAAGATTAGCATGGTAATTCAGAGATCTGAGCACTGACTCTTTCAGGCCCCTGGTTCTTGTGATTAAGAAATGCTACTGCTTCTGGTCGCTCAGAATTGAAAAGTATTTCAATTATTATTTTAAAGTATTATTATTATGTTCAAATAGGCATCCTACACATTTGACTTAAGTCAGCTGGCCTTTAAAAAAAAAATCAATCTATTTAAATCTTTAACATTTTCAGGAGGGGAAAAACAATCACTTCTCCTTGAAATTATTTATCTCAATTACATGCTGAAATACCTCAGAAGCACCTCTACCCAAACCAGAAGACTTTCAACCTTTACGACCTAGATCCTCTTTTGTTCTAACCTCAAGACACTTAAAGCTCTAATAGCCACACCTGTGCAAAAGGCCAGATTAAAATGATCTACCTCAAATAACTACAGTTGACACAGATCAAAAAATGCAGTATTTGAAAGGTAAAAAAGCCCATCTACATAGACTTAAGTATTTGCAGAAGAAGGGGGGTCCTAGAGCCAGTAACCCAAGTACACCAAGGAACAGCCATAAGTGAAAATACGCATGTGTGATATTTCGTATAACTGGGTGTTTGTTAAAAACAATCTGTATCTAGCTACTTAAAATTTTGACAGAGTATTTGTATGGGGAATTTGCTGCCAGTGACTTCTCCACGTTTCTGCCTTCTCCCCACCCTCTCAGCTGTACATAGATGGAAGCTGGAGTTAATTTTACTTCATGACAATAAGAGCATCAGTCTAACAAGTGACTACCCAGCGAGCTGAGTCTAAAAGACCGGTTGCAACAAAAAGGGATGTCACTTCCAGGAGGCAGTACAGCTGAGCTCCTTGAGTTTCTTAATATTAGAAAATAAACACTAAAAAACTTAAAAAAAAATCATTTTGCAGAAGTCGAATGCTGCCTCTGAGAATCTCCCTAAAGTCTCCCTGACTCTGTAGCTCTCCCCCCTTAGCCTTTGGTTTGGATAATTCACTTGCACATCTCATCAGACTCCAGAAAATTCTGAGTAAAAGTAAAGCAAATGGGATCACACCTCCCTGTGTTAGGCTACTTATTTGTCATGTGTCACCTCATCCAATTTATTTCCAGTTCTGGGCCTGGTTTTAAAGACTAATTGTTTCCCACCTTCCAAAGTAGTTCAGATAGGTTCACGGGAAGATCGCTTGACTAAGGAGAAAGCACAGTTAAAATTAGTTAAGGGTAAATAAGGACGGAGAAACTATTTCTGCAGAGGAAAATAGAGCAATGAACTGGAAAAGTAAATAAGCTCTAAAGACATGGGTAGGGTAATGGGTGATTTTTTTTTTTTTAAACCAGAAAATGTTTTAACTCTTTAAATGAAGTCTAGTACAAACAGGGAAAACTAATAATAACATCATAAATACTCAAAAACTCTGTTGAATGAATGAGCTGTTGTATAAAAGGAACACAAGGTTATGGGAGAATTGGGCAGAATGGAGTTACTCAGTGGCTAAATGGGATCTTAAAAATATCAGAAGTCACCTAGTTTGACCTTCTGATTTAAAGATGACGAAATCAGAAGCTCAAGTGCAGCACCCAGATGGGAGACTCTGGGTCCTGGCTCCTGTTCGCCCCTAATCACATCCCCCTAGTGCTGGGCCATGTGCTCTTACCCTCTTCCTGCCCAGGATCCTCAATAAGTGCATTTTCCACATCCTGGACGTGGAGACCAGACCTCCTGTCTATCTCATTCACAGGACTCCACGAGGCCAAACAAGACAAAGCCGGAAAGTCCTTAGACTTTTCCTTCTAGCTTGTAGTACTTGCCCTGCCTTGGTGCTGAGGAGTTTCCTCAGACAAAACAGTGCTTGAATCAGCCCCTCTGAGCAGATTCTCAGCAGCAGGCAACTGCTTTTATAGTTCTAATTGGTTAAAAAGGAAACAGCCTGCACCTGCCTGTTGCCAGGGCCGGCCCTAGTGAGAAGGCCTTGTTCTGTTGAGCAGTCTTGGAGTGAAACATTTCTAAGACAGGTTCCAGTGAGCAGTACCAAAGCTTCTGTGGGAATGGATTGAATGTTGATTTTTAAAAAACTAGAAGAATCTTAAAAGGGAAGAGAAAAGCCTATAGTGGGTTGTGAAGCTGAAAGAAAAGAGGGCAGCAATGAGGATGTGATCTTGTGATGATCAAGGATGAGGGCAGTGTACAGAGCATGGGGTCCTGAGTTCACATCATAATCTGCCCCTACAAGAGACTTGTGCATGGGCAAAATTCCTCACCTGGAAACTGTGAATAAGAACAGTACCCACTTCCCAGGTTATAGGGATTAAATAGACAGGGATGTGTTCGCCATTCTCATCAATGCCTGGTGCACAGTCAGTCCTATACGGGTGGGATGTGTTTTCAAAGGAAAGGAAGAACCACCTTAGGGGCATCAACTAGCATGGAACAGAATGTTCTTCACCTTCTCAGTATGAAATGCATGTTTACTAAAGAACTGACAGCCTGAGCAGTGTATGTACCTGGGCACAAGAACGAAATACAACATGCCACGAGATGACACACCCCCATCTGTGCTGTAAATGAATTAAACTCCAAAGAAAACTCTTCCAAGGGACATTTTTGGGTGTTTGGGGCCAATGATTTCTGCATTGATTTTTTTCCATTTGTGTCAAGTAGCTTAAAGTTGTCTCAAGTGGGCACTGTGAAAGGTAACACAGCTCACCTGTGCTTTATTACATTTCCAGAGCTCCAAGATGATTTTAACTAACTCCGTCATTTCAGAAAAACAATCCACGCCTTTGGGGTTTCCTCCGTCTTTTTCTTTTTTTTTTTTTTTTGAGACAGAGCCTCAAGCTGTCCCCCTGGGTAGTGCCGTGGCATTAAAGCTCACAGCAACCTCCAACTCCTGGGCTCAAGCAAGTCTCTTGCCTCCGCCTCCCAAGTGGCTGGGACCACAGGCGCCCACCACAACGCCCAGCTATTTTTTGGTTGCAGCCGTCATTGTTGTTTGGCGGGCCGGGCTGGGGATTCGAACCCACCACCTTAGGTGTACGTGGCTGGCGCCTTAGCCGGCTGAGCTATAGGCTCCTCCGTCTTTTTCTCATGAGTCTGCTGACGCCTACTGATGGT
>CAUYTI010138912.1:0-42703 GCA_963575145.1 Galago senegalensis | reverse complement strand
AATAGCCGGGCGTTGTGGCGGGCGCCTGTGGTCCCAGCTACTTGGGAGGCTGAGGCAAGAGACTCGCTTGAGCCCAGGAGTTGGAGGTTGCTATGAGCTGTAATGCCACGGCACTCTACCCAGGGGGACAGCTTGAGGCTCTGTCTCAAAAAAAAAAAAAAAATCAGTATCTTCTGCCCAAGTACCCCCAAGGCCAAAATTTATATATTTATCCATCCATTAAACATCCACCATAGTAACATGTTTGCAACAATTTGGATTTTTGCCATTTCATATGCTTTGGATTAGAATTCTGTTAGCTGCAATGTCATTTGAGGACCTGGCTTTTAATAGCTATTAATGAAGCACACCCTGCAGAACTATAGCATCAAATATGTCGATCAAATACAAATACATGTGTTTTAAGTGAGAGAAAGAATCACAGGTCAATCACATGCTTTTCTTAAGACAGAGTTTGATTCTCTCCCATTTCTCTTGAGTCTGATACAACGATCAGCATCCTTTATAGTTAGTATTCCTGGGAGAAATCTAAAAAAGAAGCAGGAAGAGGGGTATATTTAGTATGTATTTATTAAAATATAGTAATAACAAGAGCTTTACATAAACTAGTCTTGCATGGATTTGCATATAAAGAAATATGGCTTGTCAGCTGAGAGAAATCAGAACAGTATTAAGAACTTTGCTTGCATCTCTCAAATAACATGATATTGAAATACAACAATAACTCAAAGCAAAACTGTTTTTTTTTTTTTTTCTTTTAAAACAGAGTCTCACTCTGTTGCTCAGCCTAGACTGCCAGGGCACCAGCCCAGCAGGCAGCAAGCTCCAACTCCCAGTTTCAAGTGATCCTCCTGCCTCCACCTCTCAAGTAGCTGGGGCAACAGGTGTCTCCCACAACACCCAGCTAAGTTTTTCTGTTTTTAGTACAGATGGGGTCTCACTCTTGCTAACCTGAGCTGGTCTCAAACTCCTGAGCTCAAGGAATCCACTCGCCTCCCAGAATGAAAGCAAAACTTCTTAAATCATCTTCCTTTCTCCCTCTCTCCTTCCTCCTTCTCTCCCTCCCTCCCTCCCTCCCTTTTTTCCTTTCTTCCTTCCTTTTTTCTTGACATGGTCTTGCTCTGTCTCCCAGGCTAGTGCAGTGGCATCTTCATAGCTTACTGCAACATCAAATTCCAGGTCTCAAGTAACCCTCCTGCTTCAGCCTTCTGAGAAGCTGAGACCACAGGTGCCTGCCAGGAGGTCTGGCTAATTTTTTTGTTTTTTTCCATAGACAGGATATCTCTCTTGCTCAGGCTGGTCTTAAACTCCTTGCCTCAAGCAATCCTCCCACTTTGGGCCCCCAAAATGTTAGGATACAGGTGTGAGCCACTATACCCAGACTTAAATCCTTTGTCTTTTCTTATTTTTCCCCATTTTTTCACCCATTTCCCCCCGAAACTCTATCAACTAGCTAGGTATGCCCCCAGCACCCTTCACCACTTACTCCCAGCCAGCTTACTCTCTCTACTAAGTCTTTTGCCTTTCCTCAAATCCAGTGGTTGTCAACCTTCCTAATGCCTCCTAATGCTGGGACCCTTTAATACAGTTCCTCATGTTGTGGTGGCCCCCCAACCATACAATTATTTTCATTGCTACTTCAGAACTGTTATGAAGTTGTGAACTGTTGCTACTGTTATAACGTAAATATGTGATATGCAGGACATCTTTTCATTGTTACAAAGCAGTCACGGCCCACAGGCTGAGAACCACTGCAGTCCCTCTGGCCTTATCCTTCTCCATGAGCTTTCCCTAGAATTTTAAAACCCTAGACTTAGGATGATAGAGACAGAACTCTTCTTAGAAACTGAAAGGAGGAGAGAATCTGTGTGAGCAAGTACAGGATTACCTTTAATTAGCAAGAGTGGGAGCCATTCTTTATGAATAGATCTTGTTCCCACTACATTCATTTATATAGTATGGAGCTGAATGGTAACTCTTCCACACCATCTGCCCACTGACTTCTAAGTCTAGGAAGCAGAGGAAATGTGATTCAGAGTTGTCTCTTCCTAGTATACCTCTTCCATAGCATGTACGGCTCAGGAGATACTCTGAAGGAATCCCTCCAACAATTCCATTAAAAGTTAAAATAAAGGATGACTCCAGAATGGCAGCCTGGTGAGAAGTTTGGCAGAACTACTCTCCCATAAAACAAGCACAAGTATGAAAATTATGAAAATAAAATCATTTGATAGCTCTTGAAATTGCCCTAAGAACATACAGCAAATGAGGAAATCTGCTAAGTCTTGGTAAGAACAGCAAGAGTAGGTGGCACTTAACACAAGACATACTCCCTCCCTAATCCCCCTAGTTCACCATGAGGAAGGTTTCAATAGAGGTGGGTATAGCTAATAACATAGAGGGCTGGGCTCCCTGTCTCCCCAGCTCCCAGAAGGTGGCATCTCACCAGGAGGAGTATTTCACTAGCATTACTCACTCCCCAACTCCAGCTCCCTGTGGCAGAGGCTAAATTCTAGGTGTGTGTAACAAAGACGCTGAAGTCTCCCTTCCTCCACCTAGCCCCCAAACATAAGGTAGAGACTCTACCCCTGGCATAGCAGACTAAGAATACTGGAGTCCCCAAACCCTCCCCCTCTCATGGGGTGGAGACCAACTATTGGGAGAGACAAACCAAGAAGATCAGAGGCTATTGCCTCACCCAAACACAGCTAATAAACTGGACGTCACTCAGACAAACAGGCAACTCTCTTCACTTCCAGCTCTGGAGCAGTGACTCGGAGATTTGGCCTGAGTCTGTTGGTAGAGGCAACAGAGAGATTAAAAGTCTTTCTTCAGAGGTGGCTCCTGTGGCTCAACAAGTAGGGTGCCGGCCCCATATGCTGGAGGTGGTGGGTTCGAACCTGGCCCGGCAAAAAAAAAAAAAGTCTTTCTTCAAAAGATCAGACTTTATTCAGAACAGAGTGTGGTGAAGTGCAATTCTAAGGGTGCTCTCAAAAACAATAGAGTTTAGAGTTGTTTGCGGGGGGTGGGGGGTTGAGATAGTCTCATACACCACAAATGTCATAGAATCATAGCTCACCGCAACCTCAAACTCTTGGCTCAAGTGATCCTCTTGCTTCAGCTTCCCAAGTAGTTGGCACTATAGGCACACACCACTATGCCCAGCTAGTTTTTCTGTTTTTAGTAGAGATGGGGTCTCACTCTCGTTCAGGCTGGTCTCAGAATCCTAAGTTCAAGGGATCCTCCTTCCTTGACCTCCCAGAATGCTAAGATAACCGGTATGAGCCACCTCCCCTGGTCGACAATAGAGATTTTAGAAGTAAACAATTAAAAGGAGTGTGGTGGCTCAATGAGAGAAACAAGCTAACCCACACACCAGGTAGTTCAGCAGAGAGAAACCGGGAAAAGGACACCGAAAAAGGGCCTTCCTGGGGCCAGAAAAACCTGAAAGACTGGCTCCAAACCTACCCAGGCAAAGGGTCAGAATTTAATTGGATCAGATGGCAGAGCAATTTTTGACCTCAGGTTATTATTGAAAACAATAGAGCAATCAGTCAGCAATTATGGGAGCCTGGCAACATACACTTTATTGAAATAGTCCTCATGACATTCAAGGTCAACTATAGATTCTGTTAACCTATGATGTATATGGTAAGACCTAGAGCAACCACTGGAAAAATAACTCAAATACAGAGAAAAGAAACACTGAGTGAACAGTGGCTTTTTTCTACCATTTTTTAGCCAATAGAATGGATTGGCCTTCCAGATGTCATTCTCAACTTACGTCCCTTTCACGTTCCTCTACCAAAAAAGCTGGACAGATCAAAAACTTGCCTTCTCATACCCCTTAAAGCCAGGGCTGGTTAGCGATCCAGCTCTCACCTGTAAGACTGTCTAACAAGGGTACAAGTGAACCTTTCTAGAACTAGGATGTTAAGGTTTTGACACAATGACTATGCAAATAACATGATATTTATGTGAACCAGCTTGATGAAACTATGTCAAAATGTGTGTGAAGACACTACACTGTACCCCATGTTTGCATTAATGTACACAGCTATCATCTAATAAAAAAAAACAAACAAATATAGGTTACAAAATCAACATGCAAAACATTAACATTTATCTACATTATCAAATAACTTTTCGAAAAAGAATCAGAAGGGTAATCCCATTTATGATATCTAAGAAAAGCAAACAAACCAGATTACATAGAAATAACTTTAACAAGCAGGTGAAAAATCTGTACACCAAAAACTATAAAACATTAATGAAAGAAATTGAGGAAGACAAAAATAAATGGAAAGATGTCCCATATTCAATGTATTGAAAGGATTAATATTGTTAAAATGCCCATACTATCGAAACTAGTCTACAGATTCAATGTAATTCATATCAAATTACCAACATCATTTTTACAAGTAAAGAAAAAAAAAAACAATTGGGCGGTGCCTGTGGCTCAAAAGGGTAGGGCACTGGCCCCATATGCCGGAGGGTGGTGCGTTCAAACCCAGCATTGGCCAAATAATAATAATAATAATATATATAACAATCCTAAACTTCATATAGAACTACAATAAAATTTCAAATAGCCAAGGCAATCATGAATCAAAGGAAACAAAGCTGGAGGCCTCACATTTGAGTTCAAACTATATTACAAAGAGATAGCTACTACAGAATAATTTTACTGGCATAAAAAGAGACACATTGATGAATGTAACAGAATAGAGATTACAAAAATTATTACAATTTGTCAATTAATTTTTGACAAATGTACTAATTTTTGACAAATATCCTATGGAAAATGTGCTGTTTTCTTTAATTAATGGTGTTCAAAAAACTGGATATTCATATGGAAATTTCATAATTGGACTTTTATCTCACACCATATCGAAAAATCAATTTAAGATGTATTAAGGAACAAAATCTTTGTTCTGAATAACTACTTAAAAAAAAAAACTACAAGGTAAAACTCCACAACATTGTTTTGGATGCCTTTTTACATTTGACTTGAAATGAGTAGGCAACAAAAGAAAAATAGACCAATTTGATTATGTCAAAATTAAAAGCTTTTGCACAAGAAAAGAAATAATGAATAGAATGAACAATCTATTGGCTGGTAGCATATATTTATAACCCATACATCCAATATTGGATTAATATTCTCAATATATGCAGAATTTAAGCAACTCTATAGAGAAAACAAATAATCCACATTTAGAAATGAGCCAACAAGCATATGAAAAATTGCTCAACATAATGTTACAATTAGAGAGATGCAAATTAAAACCACAATGAGCTACCAAAAAAAAAAAAAAAGAAAGAAAGAAAAAGAAATGAGCAAACAGGCAGGTGTGGTGGCTTATACCTATAATCTTGCCACTCTGGGAGGCTGGGACTTCAAGACTATCCTGAGAAAGAGCAAGACGCTGTCTCTATGAAAAAATAGAAAAAATACCCAGGTGTGGTGGTGCACAACTTTTGTCCCAGCTACACAGGAGGCTGAGGCAAAAGAATTACTTGAGCCCAGGAGTTTCAGGTTGCAGTGAACTATGATGATTCCACTGCACTCTATCCCAGGTGACAGAGCAAGACTCTGCCTAGAAAGAAAGGGGGGAGGGAGGAAAGAAATGATGGGGTGACCCATAGGACCTGAAAAAACATTTATCAAAAGAAAACATATGAATGACTGTACCTGAAAGGGTGTTTAGTATTACTAATCATTTGGAAGATTCAAATTAAAATCACACTGAGATATCACCTTACACCAGTCCTAATGCCTATTACTGAAAATATGTAGTAACAACTACTGGCAAGATTGTGGAGAAAAGGGAATCATGTACACAGTTGGTGAAATTGTAAATTAGTACATTCATTATGAAAAACCTCATATGGAATGTCCTCAAAGAGCTAAAAATAGAATGACCATATGTTCAGCAATCCCAGTTCTGGATATTCATGCAGAAGATTTGAAATTAGTATGCCAAAGAAATGTCTGCACACCCCTGTTTACTGAAGCACTGTTCACAGTAACAAAGATATGAAATCAACCTAAGTGTTTAATAACAGATGAATAGATGAATTGATAAAAATATGGTATTTATCCATAATGAAGTACTATTCAGCCTTCAAAAGGAAGAAATCCTATAATTTATGACAACATGTATGGAATTGAAGAACATCATGTAAGTGAAATAAGCCAAAACAGAAAGACAGATAGCCACATGTTCTCACTTATATGTGAAATCAAAAACAATTATGCTCATAGAAGCAGACATTACCAAAAGTTGGGGCTGGGTGTGGGAGACATGGAGAAATAATAATTAAAGTTTAGAAAGCCTCAATTATATAAGATAAATAAGTTTAATTTCTTAAGATCAATTGCCTTGTATGGTGAATATAGTTAATAATTGTATAATACAATTTCAATGTCACTAATAATTTTAAAAATTATTAAAATGGGAAGTTCAAGGGATCAGAGAGAGAGAGTATATAAATGGAAACTCTCTATTTTCTGCTTAATTTTTTTCTGTAAATCTAAAACTTCTCTAAAAATTGTGAATTAGAAAATGAATTAAATACTTATACAATAAATAGCATTTTATATAAATTTTCAAAATTTGGGTTGAATATGAAAAACTGTATTATTTACCATACCACCAAAATATCAAAGATCTAAAATAAATAACAAAATTATCTGTAAGAACTTTTCAAAAAACTGTAAAGATGTCCCATAATCACAAATTGAAAATGCTTAACATTATAAATACACATGGATTGAAGTAATCAAATTATATATATGTCAGTTCTTCCCAATTGGTTTTTATAATCTCTACAAAAATCCCAGCAAGTTGTTTATGGGACTTGAAAAATGTGTGACAAAAGTGGGAGGTGATGGGGAGGGTAGAGAGATGGAAGGAGGGAGGAGGTGAGGGGTCAAGGTACGTGGTATACCTTTTGGGGGCAGGACACAATTATCAGAGGGTCTTTAACAAATGCAATCAATGTAACCTGGTTCTTGTACCCTCAATGAATCCCCAACAATAAAAAAAAAAAAGTGGGAGGTGGCAAAACCAGTTTTCCATGTGTCAGAAAATAAAACCATACCTTTGTTATACACTATACATATAAATTAGCTAAAGATGTACTGAAGACTTACTTTAAAAAGGAATGATATTGGGTGGTGCCTGTGGCTCAAAGGAGTAGGTGCCAGCCCCAGATGCCAGAGGTGGCCGGTTCATACCCAGCCCCGGCCAAAAAACGCAAAAAAAAAAAAAAAGGAATGATATTAATGCTTAAAAAAAAAAAAAAAAAGAAGGAAAGAAAACCTAGCAGACTAAACCTACATCTGTGACAGACCTTCTTTACTGTGCTGAAAACCCAAAAGTAAAAAAGAAAAGATTTACAAATTTAGCCATATAAACTGTAAACTTTTCATATAAGAAAGGGGAAAAAAGTTGACATAAATATAGATATGGAAAAAATATTTTGTATGCAGATAAAAGGTTGATGTCTAAACGTTAGAAAGTCTTACAAATTATAAGGAAAAATAAAGAATAAAAATACCAAAGAGATAATGAAATGATATGAAAAGGTAATTACAGAAGGGAAGATCCAAATGATAAATAAGCTCATAAAAAGAAACTCAAATCCACTGGAAATAACAAAAAAAGCAAATTAAGATGCAAAAGACATTAATTTACATCTCTCAAGCTGGCAAAAATTAAAAAGAGCAATCACATTTATTGCTGGCAAAGTGTGAGGTAAAGATTAATCTCATACATACAAAAGGAAATTCTGACATACCAATTTAACATAGAGATTAATTGAAAGATATTTGTTTATTATTTATTTTTTATGTTCTGCCTTTTAATTTTTTTAAGTCATAAATATATAAATCATGTATACATTAATGCATTTATGGGGTACAAAGCGCTGATTCTATATACAATTTGGAATGCTTTCATCAAACTGGTTAACATAACCTTCACTTCACTTAATTATTGTATTAAGATAATTTATTCTCTATACTTAATAGATTTGACATGTACCCTGGCAATATGCATACACTATTATGAAACCAAGTTATAATCACCCACACTTTCATATGAAAGTTAAAACAGAACGATAGCCCAGGATGGAGGAGGGAAGAGGAAGGGAAGGGGAGGGGATGTGGAGGTTGTTTATTATTTCTAATAAGTTTAATATTAATAATATTATAAACATATGGCTAAAAATTATCAATAATATATTTTAGCTATATATATAATATAATACTATTATAATATCAATATGTTATATAGTATTATTATAATAGTAATATAATATATAATATAATATTATATCATAATATTATAATAATACTATTATAAGTATATGGCTATAATTTAAAGTGTATACTTACAAGTATATGGTAAAAGTAAAATTTATCAATAATATACTTTAGCTATATACTTATATACTATATACTTATAATAATATTATTATGATAAATTATAGTATTAATATTTTATTATTATTATTATATTATTATATTACCATATACTTATAATAATAATATTATAGGGAGGCTTCTGTGGCTCAAAGGAGTAGGTTGCCAGCCTCGTATACCAGAGGTGGTGGGTTCAAACCTGGCCCTAGCCAAAAACTGCAAAAAAATATATATAATAATTATATTACATATAATAATAATAATATAAGTATATGGCTAAAATTTATCATTAGAAAACTAACATGTTTAAGTAATTAAATATTCATTAAGATAGATCACCATTATTTTTTATGGTTCAGTAATACCCCATGGTATACATAAACTACATTTTATAATCTATTATTGTATTGCTGGGCACTTGGATTGTTTCAACACTTTATGATTATAAATTGTACTTCCATAAACATTCATGTGCAAGTGTCTTTTTGATAAAACGCCTTTGCTTCCATTGAATTCTCAGCACTGAGAATCCTGGATCAAATGGTAGGTCTACTTTTAGTTCTTTAAGGTATATCACCATAGTACCTTCCACAAAGTTGTACTAGTTTGAAATACTCCCAACAGTGAAGGAATGTTCTTTTCTCTCCATAGCCACTTCAGGGATGTTTTGATATGACCCAATCTAAGTGCTGTAAAGTGATATGTCATTGTGGTTTTGACTTGCATTTCCCTGATGATTAGAGATGCTGAGCATTTTTTCATGTGTCTGTTGGCCTTATTGGTCCTGTTAGACTATCTTCATTTGAAAAGTTTCCAATATCTTTAGTAACAACCTGGATGGAACTACAGACCATTCTTGTAAGTGAAGTTTCTCAAGAATAGAAAAATGCCACATGTTCTCAATCCTGAACTGGAACTACTTGATCAACAGTGCATATATGGAGGTGAAACTCAATGAAAATCAAGTTGGTGGGAGAGAGTGGAGGGATAGGGTAAATTCACACCTAACTGGTACAATGCACACAATAACTTTGACATAACATGCAAAAAAGTACATTTTGCAACCAAAATGTATGTATGCCTATGATACACTAAAATGAAAATACCCCCCCCAATTCATTAGGATAAAATATTTATACTTGTCCTTGATCAAAGCCCATAATAAAACAAACCTCACAAGATAAATACCATCTCTTTATATAGTGGTTAATAGGAGCATTGGCTCTGGAGTTGAGTTCTGAGATGGCTTAACCTCTTAAAACTCTCAATGTCTTCATTTCTAAGAGGTTTATAAATATAGAAATGTGTGATAAATTTTTTTACTGCCTGAAAACTAGAAAGTAAAGCACATCATGAATAACCAAAGTGTGTATAGTCATAAATGAATTATAGTTCCCTAATTAGCCATATCATTGTCACAATCTTTGGTTTTTTTTCTATGAATATGAAACAGTATTCTTACGTGAAGAGATATGCAGTATCATGAGGCCTTAGGGTAAGATAAGACTGTTTCCATTCTAAAAATCTATGCAATAACTCATCTGCCTCACCATCTGTAGAAATCTTATTTTTATCTGACCACAAATCCAATGATGATAGCACAATGGTTACTTTAAATTGAGTGAATATCTAAAAGCAAAAGGGATAAACATATGCAAAATTAATCTTTCTGTTATTTGATAATAACTTAATTAAATGTTTTCATAAGTCCACATTCAGTTTATATTGAAGACTGAATTATCCAGAAACACCATATCAAGTTAATGCAAATTACTAGTTTTTTATGTAAGAAAATACTTACTAAATTTACAAGGCCAAGAATTTCGATGATGTTATGTGTTATGATCACACTATCAGAGCCCCAATAATCATACTGAAAAATAGAATTAATTCTGAATTTAAATACAAGTTTTAGTTACTTTTCATTTTATGTCAGAAGTTTAAGGCTATTCTTGGATTCAATAGATCAAAATAAGAGATTTATGAATATAAAATGGATATATCGATCCTTCATACATTGCTAGCAAGAATGAAAAATGGTATAGCCACTATGGATAGTAGTTTGGAAACTTCTTTGAAAACAAAGAATCATCTACTTATAGTTCCCTAAGTGTTCTGCAAACTTCTTTCCAAAAAAGGACATAATAGCTTGCATTCCCACTAGCAATGCAGAAGTGTTCTCTTCTCTCCACATCCATGCCAACATCAGTAATAGACCTTCCCTCCAACTCTGCAACACTAGGTATATATACAGATGACCAAAAACCATTTTAAAACAAAGATATTTGCACCAGAATGTTTATTGCAGCCCAATTCGCAAAGTCATAGAAGCAGCTCAAGTGCCCATCAACTCATAAATGTATTAACAAATTGTGGTATATGTATACCATGAATTATTATGCAGCAATAAAAAAGATGGAGACTTTACCTCTTTTAAGTTCACCTGGATGGAGCTGGAACATATTCTTAGTAAAGTATCTCAAGAAAGTAAAAGTATCCAATGTACTCAATACTATTATAAAACCAAAATGTAATCATTCACATTTTCATATGAATGATAAAACACAACTATAGTCCAGAATGAAGAAAGGAAAATGATGGAGAAGGGAGGGGATGAGGGAAGTAGAGAGGAGGGAGGGTATTTGGTGTGACCTCATCTACTGTGAGCAATGCAAGGGTACATGTCAAATCTATTAAGAGTAGAGCATAAATGTCTTAACACAACAGATAAGTGAGGTGAAGGTTATGTTACCCAGTTTGATGTAAGCATTCCAAACTGTATATAAGATCAGCACATTGTACTCCATAAATGCATTAATATACACAGTTATGATTTAATACAAAATAATAATAATGAGGAAAAACAACAAAAAAAACCAATCATACAAACAAACAAAAAAGAATGGACTTACTTTGTGAACCAGCAATTTTACTCCTGGGTACATCTCAAAGAAATAAAAACTGATGTTCACACAAAAACCTATAGATGAAGGTCTTTAACAGTTTATTCATAATTGCCAAAAAGTGGCAGCCACTAAGTAATTAAATAATTAAACAAGCTGTGGTAATTCATACTATGAACAACCACTCAGAAATTAACAGGAACTGACTGCTTTGTGTGGAACATCTTGGCTAAACCTCAAGAAAAATTATGCTGAGTGTAAAATAATAGTTTTGAAAGGATACATACTAAATGATAACTTTAAGTAATACATGTGAAATCATAAAGAACAGATCAATGAATGCCAAGGGCTAAGAAGGGAAAGAGGAGTTGGATGTGACTTTAAAGAAATTATGTAAAAGAGTCTTGAGGTGAGGGTACTGTTGAGGATCTTAATTGTGGCAATGGTTATGCAAAATTACTTATGTAATACTGTTGTATGAATCTATATATAGACATGCACACACAAATGAGTGTATACGTATATATGTGCATATATCTGTAGAAACCTGAATAGACTATGGATTACAACAATATCAATTTATATTTTTATATATACACATATATACTACACATATGTGTGTGTACATATATGATACCATTACAGCAACTGGTATCTACATGATGCTCAATAAAATGTTAAGTAAACAAATAAATCCAATTAATTTACAAGTCCTTCTAATTCAAGCTCATCAGTAACTTTAAAGTTATTTTGTATATTTTTATTCCTAATACCAGTAATTGATAAGTTTTCACCTTGATTACTAGAATAGCAAGTCTATTAATTCTAAATGATTCATCCTTCTGTGATTTTTCCATTAGCAATTCAGCAACTACACTAATACCAAAATGACAATATGAAGATAAAAAATAAATACATTGGCTCGGCACCTATGGCTCAACCTGCTAAGGCGCCAGCCACGTACACCTAAGGTGGCGGGTTCGAATCCCCAGCCCGGACCCACCAAACAACAATAACGGCTGCAACCGAAAAATAGCCGGGCGTTGTGGCGGGCGCCTGTTGTCCCAGCTACTTGGGAGGTGGAGGCAGGAGACTCACTAGAGCCCAGGAGTTGGAGGTTGCTGTGAGCTGTAATGCCACGGCACTCTACCCAGGGGGACAGCTTGAGGCTCTGTCTCAAAACAAACAAACAAACAAACAAACAAAAAAAGCATTACAACATTCTATCTACACTTTCAAGGTTCATATGCTCCAAACATGGTTAATAATAGGATTTTGAAATGCACAGTACGATAATTATTGCTTGCAGCAGAGCTACTTTTCTGATTATAGGCCAAATGGAAAAGTGATAGTACAATATTTACAGTCCTTGAATGCCTGTTAAGAACAAGGCAACCTTGTATCTTTTTGCAGAGGAGGCTACAAAATTGTTACCATTGATTGTAAAGGTTGATCTGGGATAAAGAAGATACTAACTATTTTGAAGACTATGCTAATATACTGAACATTTATGTTTATAAAATTTTTCAGAACAAATGAATCTCAATGAACTAAAAGCCTTTGAAACAATGTAAAGAGCTGTATAAACAAAAGAGTCTTGTAAACAGTGAAATATCCATTAAAGTAGTTACATCCAGGCTAGGCACCTGTAGCACAGTAGTTACAGCGTCAGCCACATACACCTGGGGGTTCGAACCCAGCCCTGGCCAGCTAAGCAACTATGACAACTGCAACAGAAAAATAGCTGGGCATTGTGTTGGGCACCTGTAGTCCCAGCTACTTGGGAGGCTGAGGCAAGAAAATCGCCTAAGCCCAAGAGTTTGAGGTTGCTGTGAGCTGTGATGCCACAGCACTCTACCTAGGGCGACAGAGTGAGACTCCATCTAAAAAAAAAAACGTAGTTATATCCATGTCTATGTTGACAATTTGACTTTTTCAACAAAAAAAAAAAAAAAAAAAGAAAAGAAAAAAAGACAATTTGACTGTGTCTACTTTCATTGTGCTATAAACCTATCACATCTCTGAGACACCTTTCTCCCTCCTAAAATTCTGGATTTCTTTAGCTTCCTTTCATTCTGTGCCTTCTGTTTAATATTTATATAAGTATTTTTTATTAGGGTAGAGCATGATCTAAAAATGTTTCCCCCAAAAGCTATTCCTTCCACAAAGTGGATTCTGCTTCCTTTTTTTTTCTTTGAGACAGAGTTTCAGTTTGTCACTGTAGAATGCTATGTCATCACAGCTCACAGCAACCTAAAACTCTTGGGCTTAAACAATTCTCTTGCCTTAGCCTCCCAAGTAGCTGGAACCACAGGTGCCTGCCACAATGCCTGGCTATTTTTTGGTTGCAATTGTCATTGTTGTTTGGCAGGTCCAGGCTGGATTTGAACCTGCCAGCTCTGGTGGAAGTGGCTGGCTCCTTAGCCACTTGAACCACAAGCACCAAGCCAATCCCCTCCCTTTTTAAAAATACCATTTATAGGCCAGACATGGTGGCTCATGCCTGTAATCCTAGCACACTAGAAGGCTGAGGCAGGTGGATTGCTGGACCTCAAGACTTCCAGACTAGTGTGAGCAAAAGCAAGACCCTGTCTCTAGAAAAATAGCTGGGAATTGTGGCAGATGTCTGTAGTTTCAGCTACTTGGGAGGCTGAGGCAAGAGGATCTCTTGAGGCCAGGATCTCTTGAGGCAAGAGGATCTCTTGAGTTTGCTGTGAGCTATGACACCATAGCACTCTACTCAGGGTAACAAAGTGAGACTCAGTCTAAAATAAAATAAGAATACCATTTATTTGTTGGAGAAACACGGTTGTTTGTCCTCTGAAGATGTTGGAAACCCTGGCTTTGGCCGATTGCTTCCTATCGATGTTATTTAATTTGTTCCTCTAGCTTCCACACTTCCTGTTAAGAGCGGTAGTTAGATCTAGAGAAGAGATCACACTTAGGATAGATCTGTCCTGGCTGGGGTGGGGCCGGACCTCTCTCACCGCACAGCCAGAGGCCTGGGATGTCTGACTGTCTCATTTCCATTGATCTGTTAAGCGTTTCTGTATCTGTGTCTGTTTCTGTGTGAGTGTTTCTGGATCAATCTTTACTCTGGTGGCTTCAGCAGACATGGACGATCATTGCTCAATCCTGTTACTTCATTAGAGTTACAAAATGGCAATTTTCTAATTCTATTATTTCCTTTTGCACTTTTTACCTGGAACTCTGCTTTTTTTGAGTCTCAGTTTGTTACCCTTGGTAGAGTGTCCCGGCCTCACAGCTCACAGCAACGTCCAACTCTTGGGCTCAAGCAATTCTCTTGCCTCAGCCTCCCTCCCTCCTGGGACTACAGGCGTCCGCTACAACACCTAGCTATTTTTCGAGACAAGGTCTTGTTCCAGCTCAGATTGATCTTGAACCTGTGAGCTCAGGCAATCCACCTGCCTTGGACTCCCTGAGTGCTAGGATTATAGGCATGAACCACCATGCCCAGCCATTGGCACTCTGCTTTAAATAGATCTTTCTCTCAGTAGCTAGTTATGTATTCATCCTAAGACACAGCTTGTATAGGAAAAGAAGGATAAAAAAGGATTGATTCTTTTTTTTTATTTATCACTTTTTATTTATTTATTTATTTTATTTTTTATTTTTTATTTTTTTTGAGACACAGCCTCAAGCTGTCCCCCTGGGTAGAGTGCCGTGGCATCACAGCTCACAGCAACCTCCAACTCCTGGGCTCAAGTGAGTCTCCTGCCTCTGCCTCCCAAGTAGCTGGGACCACAGGCGCCCACCACAACGCCTGGTTATTTTTTGGTTGCAGCCATCATTGTTGTTTTGGCAGGTCCAGGCTGGATTCAAACCCACCACCTTAGGTGTATGTGGCTGGTGCCTTAGCCACATGAGCCACAGGTGTCCAGACTATTTATTTATTTTATTGTTGGGGATTCATCAAGGGTACAAAGAACCAGGTTACATTGATTCCATTTGTTAGGTAAGGTCCCTCTTGTGATTGGGTCCCACCCCCAAAGGTATGTCGCACACCGTGACCTCCCACCTCCCCCACCCCCACACCCTGCTTACCAATTTTTAGAACTGAGTAATGGCTCAGCGCCTGTGGCTCAAGCGGCTAAGGCGCCAGCCACATACACCTAAGGTGGCGGGTTCGAATCCCCAGCCCGGGCCCACCAAACAACAATGATGGCTGCAACCAAAAAAATAGCCGGGCATTGTGGCGGGTGCCTGTGGTCCCAGCTATTTGGGAGGCTGAGGCAGGAGACTCGCTTGAGCCCAGGAGTTGGAGGTTGCTGTGAGCGTACAGCACTCCACCCAGGGGGATAGCTTGAGGCTCCGTCTCAAAAAAAAAAAAAAAAAAGAACTGAGTAATAATGAGTGTAGTGGCCTAGCAACTGCCTTCGCGTACCTGACACTTTGTTGCCATTGTTCTTCTTAGTTCCATGTGCCATCAAGGAATTTTATAGATGTGGGGAGTTTTAGTCCATTGCCATTATTCTCTCCATTCTCACATGTTCCCATCTCTTGCCAGTGGGAATCTTTTCATTGTGGCTTCTGTGTTCTTTTAACATGACCCAGTAGTCTTAGATTGTTTCCTTGCTTTTTGGAATAGCAAGATTGAATCAACCATTTCTCCAAAGGACACTAGTTTCTTTCTTCGAAGGGAAATGCAATTTAAGAGGAATAATTTGAATAGTGAGATGTCATTGCTCAAGAATCCTTACTGATTTTCTTTTTTGAGACAGAGCCTCAAGCTGTCCCCCTAGGTAGAGTGCTGTGACATCACAGCTCACAGCAACCTCCAACTCCTGGGCTCAAGTGAGTCTCCTGCCTCAGCCTTCCAAGTAGCTGGGACCACAGGCGCCCGCCACAACGCCCAGCTATTTTTTTTTTTTTTTTGGTTGCAGCCGTCATTGTTTGGTGGGTCTGGCCTGGATTTGAACCAGCCACCTTAAGTGTATGTGGCTGGTGCCTTAGCTGCTGAGCTACAGGTGCCACTTGAGCCACAGACGCCGAGCCTGATTTTCATTTTCTAAACCGCAGTTGACACATCTAGAAAATATGTACTCTTTAAAAGGAGAAACAAAGTCATGATTTCATGTTAATATTTCCAATTTAAACTTAAGATTTTAAGCTTATACTTCTTTTTTTTTTTTGAGACAGTCTCACTATGTCACCCTCAGTAGAGTGCCATGGTGTCACAGCTCACAGCAACCTCAAACTCTTGGGTTTAAGCGATTCTCTTGCCTCAGCCTCCCAAGTAGCTGGAACTATAGGCACCTGCCACAACACCTGGCTATTTTTTGGTTGTAGCTGTCATTGTTGTTCGGCAGGCCCAAGCTGGGTTCAAACCCACTAGCTCTGATGCATGTGGCTGGTGCCCTAGCTGCTGAGCTACAGGCGCCGAGCCAACTTATACTTCTTTATTATGAGACTTAGCTCTCCTTTCTTATACTGAAAATCTTGGTTCCTAACAACATAATTACTTATTTCTTTATCAACGTAATTTTTTTTTTTTTTAGAGACTGAGTCTTACTTTATTGCCCTTGGTAGATTGCTGTGGCATCACAGCTCACAGCAACCTCCAACTCCGGGGCTTAGGCAATTCTCTTGCCTCAGTGTCCCAAGTAGCTGGGACTATGGGTGCCTGCCACAACACCCAGCTGTTTTTTTGTTGCAGTTTGGTCGGGGCCGTGTTGAACCCACCACTCTCAGTATATGGGGCCAGTGCCCTACTCACTGAGCCACAGGCACCCACCAACATAATTTTAACAACATTGTTACTTATTTGTTTTATACACATCAATGTATTAAAATAAAATAGTGCTATTACAAAACATAAGATTATTGGTTTGGCACCCATAGCACAGTGGTTAGGGAGTTAGCCACATACACCGAGGCTGGCAGATTTGAACCCAGCCCAGGACAACTAAGTAACAATGACAACTGCAACAGAGAAATATTTGGGCAATGTGGTGGGTGCCAGTAGCCCCAGCTACTTGGGAAGCTGAGGCAAGAGAATCTCTGAAGCCCACGAGTTTGAGGTTGCTCTGAGCTGCTACACCATGGCACTCTACCGAGGGTGACGTAGTGAGACTCTGTCTCAAAAAAAAAAAAAAAAAAAAAAAAGGACAGCACCTGTGGCTCAGTGGGCAGAGCGCTGACCCCATATACTGAGGGTGGTGGGTTCAAACCCGACCCTGGCCAAATTGCAAAAACAAAAAATAGCTGGGCATTATAGCGGGCACCTGTAGTCTCAGCTACTCCGGGGGCTGAAACAAGAGAATTGCCTAAGTCCAGGAGTTGGAGGTTGCTGAGACCTGTAACACCAAGGCACTCAACCAAGGACAACAAAGGGAGACTGTCTCTAAAAAAAAAAAAGAAAGAAAGAGAGAAATAGATTTTTTTGTATATGGCTATGATGGTTCACTTCAGGTGATAACTTGGATGGGTTAAAGAATACCTAGATTGGCTCAGCGCCTATAGCTCAACCGGCTAAGGTGCCAGCCACGTACAACTAAGGTGGCGGGTTCGAATCCCTAGCCTGGACCCGCCAAACAACAATGACGGCTGCAACCAAAAAATAGCCAGGCGTTGTGGCGGGCGCCTGTGGTCCCAGCTACTTGGGAGGCAAAAGCAAGAGACTCGCTTGAGCCCAGGAGTTGGAGGTTGCTGTGAGCTGTAATGCCACGGCACTCTACCCAGGGGGACAGCTTGAGGCTCTGCCTCAAAAAAAAAAAAAAAGAATACCTAGATTGCTGTAAGGCATGAGCTCTGAGTATGTCTGTGAGGAGGTTTCCTGAAGAGCCTAGCATTTGAATCACTGGGCTGAATAAGATCTGGCCTCACCCAATGTAGGAAGGCAGCATTTAAATTATTGAGGGCCTGCATAGAACAAGACAGGCAGAGGAAAGGCAAATTCACTGTCTCTTTTGGAACTGTAACACCCCTCTCTGCCCATCTTTAGACTCCAGATTCTGGGCCTTCAGGCTGTGGGCCTTACCTAAATGGCCCCTGGCTCTCTGGCCTTTGGACTCAGACCAGATTACACCACCAGCTTCCCTGGTTTTCCAGCTTGCAGGTGGTGTACTGTGAGCGTCTTAGCCTCCAGTCACGTGAGCCAGTTTTCAGAATATATCTCTTCTATCTACACCTATTGCTACTTTGTTTGTTTGTTTTGAGACAGAGTCTCAAGCTGTTGCTCTAAGTAGAGTGCCCTGGCGTCACAGCTCACAGCAACCTCAAACTCTCGAGCTCAAGTGATTCTCTTGCCTCAGCCTCCCAAGTAGCTGGGACCACAGGCGCCCATCACAACCCTGGCTATTTTTGTTGTTGTTATTGTAGTTGTCATTGTTTTAGCTGGCCTGGGCTGGGTTCGAATCTGCCAGCCTTGGTGTATGTGGCCGGTGCCCTACCCACTGAGCTATGGGTGCTGCCCTACATGACTTTTTTATCTATCTGTCCTATTGGTCTGTTTCTGTGGAGGATCCCGACTGGTACAATGGCTATGTGACCAACTTTGGGCACACTCAGATCCACTTAAGTTTTGTTTCTTTTCCATTTGTTAGGATTGGCTTCTGGCTTTTTTCTCGCTTCTTAATCACTTTTTGACACACTCAATTCTTCCTCCTCCCCACAAATCTGATAAAACTGCTCTCATTCAAGCCATCGAGAGCCTGCTCATTGCCAAATTCAGTGGATACTTTCATAACCCTCTTGTCTGTGGTTCCCAGCCCCTGGGCTGCAGAGTGGTACCTGTCTGTCTCCTGCTGGGAACCGGGCTACACAGCTGGAGGTGCGCAGCAGGTGTCCGAGTGAAGCCTGGTCTGTATTTAGTTACTCCCCATAGCACGCATCCCCACCTGAGCTCTGCCTCCTGTCCTGCCGGATCAGTGGAGCCATTAGATTTTCATAGGACCACAAACCTTATTGTAAACGGCACATGCCAGGGATCTAGGCTGTATGCTCCTTGTGAGAATCTAACTCCCCCCTTCCCAGTCTGTGGAAAAATTGTCATGAAACTGGTCCCTGGCACCAAAAAGGTTGAGGACTGCTGTCTCATGTGATCTCTCAAGAGCATCTGATTCGTGATCTTTCTCTGCTTAAGCCCCTCTCTCCTTTCATCTGTCTTTCTCTCCTTCTCCTTTCTCAGATCATGTGTTTTTTGTTTGTTTGGTTGGTTGGTTTTTCTTGTTTTTGAGACAGGGTCTCACTTTGTCGCCCTCAGTAGAGTGCTCACAGCAACCTCCAACTCCTAAGTTCAAGCAATTCTCTTGTCTCAGCCTCCCAAATGGCTGGGACTATAGGTGCCCACCACAACACCCACTATATATTTTTTTTTTGAGACAGTGTCTCACTTTGTTGCCCTTGGTAGAGTGCTGTGGTGTCACAGCTCACAGCAACCTCAAACTCTGGGGCTCAAGCAATTCTCTTGCCTCCACCTCCCACTGGGGCTACAGGCGCCTGCCACAGTGCCTGGCTATTTTTTGTTTCAGTTGTCATTGTTGTTGTCATTGTTGTTCAGCTGACCCCAGGCCAAGTTTGAACCCACCACCTCCAGCGTATGTGACTAGCGCCATAACCACTGTGCATAGGCACCAAGCCCTGCAATTTTTTTTTTTCGGAGACAGATTCTTGCTCTTTTTCAGGCTGGTCTTGAACCTGTGAGCTCAGGCAATCTACCCATCTCGGCCTCCCAAGTGCTGGGATTACAGCCGTGAGCCACTGAACCCGGCCCTTCCTTCTGGTCTTAACTGTAGTTCCTCAGAATTTGGTTGTGTATCTCCCTATGATTTTAGAAACAATAATAGCTCATAATTAGCTCTGGGTCTTTCATATACATTGTCCTAAGTACTTTCTTAACCACTCCCTATTCCCTCCTTTTTCCAGAGGAGAGAAATGAGACTTAGAGAGATTCAGGATGCCTGTAGGGTCTCCCAGCTAATTAGAGGCAGAGCTGGGCTGGAGACCTATTCTTGGGATTCTAGTGCTGCTCTGTTTGTTCCACTAAACAGATTAATCTCATAATGAAGGGGCAGAAGGGCAAGTACCCACGTTTTCCAAAAACACAGCCACATTTCATGCCTGACTCTTGCCACTGACCCTTTCGTTTGCTCAAATACCGAGCTCTTCACCATTTAAGACCATGACTTAAACAAGACCCATCCAGTCGGAACTGCTTTTTCTTCAATGCTGCTCGCTTTGTGCATTTCTCTTTGTGAACTTTAAAGAAATTACTTTTCCTCCTTCTATTCTACACGTGTCACCCTTTAAGAAAAGCATTTATTTTATACGCAGACTGTAGTGTTTCGAAACACATACATCCAAAGCTAAAAAAGTCCTTAAATCCCATTTTGAAGAATGTTTTAGTCATACGAAGACTCGGCATAGAATTTATTTAAATAAAGAAACCCCCCCCCCCGGCACGTTTAAAGCACTTATTCAGTTCAATGTGTGCAACTTCCAGAACCCATCACACAAGGACGCCTGTAATTCACTGGCTGGCAGTGAAGTCTGCTTCTCATGTTTCTGAATCTGAATGTGTAAATTCTTCATGTTCCAAACCTGTGATGAGTGTGGGGGATTACTGTGTTTGCCATGTTGTCAGCATATTATAGGATTTTGCTCCTTGGCTGAGTGATTACGTTAAGGACATTGCAATTCTAACCACAAAGAAACAGATTTCCTCCTAGCCGGGCACTCTTCCTTTCAAAAACGTTGTTGAAAGCGGTGCTTAAAAGATAATTCCAGCTTGCTAAATTTAGGATGTGGAAAAAGTCCAAAACCAGAATATTCCATGGGTAATTGTGCAAGAAATGTTAATACGTGCCATTAGGGGAGGGTGTCCTCCACTCCTAATACCTCTCTATCTGGGACTTGACACCCAACGTATAATTTTGCAAGGTTAAAAGTTAACTGAGGCAGTGAAGAACTCTACCACCATCACCACATTTTAAATAGAAAACGATTTCATACCTGAGTTATTCCTAAAACCACACCGCAGTCAGAGCTACTCTGCAAAATTTATCAGCGAGTTCTCCGCTTATCTTCATATCCAAGGCAAATTTATGTTCATCCTCCGTTCACGTGCAAAAAAAAAAAAAAGCTAGCAGTGTAAGTTAACACAGGGTAGCCATAAAATCTGTGTGCCATTTTAGTTTTTTATTTTATTTATTTATTTTTTTGAGACAGAGTCTCACTATGCCACCCTCTGTAGAGTGCTGTAACATCACAGCTCACAGCATCCTCAAATCCTCTGGCTTAAGAGAGAGATTCTCTTGCCTCAGCTTTCCAAGTAGGTGGGACCACAGGTGCTTGCCACAACACCTGCTATTTTTTTTTCTTTCAGTTTTTGGCTGGGGCTGGGTTTGAACCCTCCACCTCCAGCATATGGGGCTGGTGCCCTACTCCTTTGAGCCACAGGTGCTGCCTTTTTTTTTTTCTTTTTTTTAAGAGACAGCGTCTTACTTTATTGTCCTTGGTAGAGTGCTGCGATGTCACAGCTCACAGCAACCTCAAACTCTTGGGCTTAGGTGATTCTCTTTCCTCAGTCTCCCAAGTAGCCAGGACAACAGGCTGGCTATGTTTTTGTTGCAGTTTGGCCGGGGCTGGGTTCAAACCCATCACCCTTGGTATATGGGGCTGGCGCCCTACACACTGAGCCACAGGCACCGCCCTGTTTCAATTTTTTAATTTATGCCCAACCGGACATCCACTGTGCTTCCAGGTCAATTTCTCTGACACTTAAGGACAAATCTAGTTTTCCCTTTATTTGGGTTTGGATTTATCATTATTGGCCTCCCCTAAACTATATCAAAGCCACCCATGGCTTCTTGTTCATGGTGAGGGTATCAGCAACTTTCTTGAGAAATAATGGGCATATATGACGGCAAACAGCAACTCAGAGTTGACCCTGTGTGTGTGTGAGGGGGGTCATACCACCATATGGGTATAAATCCTGAGTCATTTGAGTAACCTTTTTTGTTTGTTTGTTTTTTGTGGAGACAAGAGTCTCACTTTATCGCCCTCAGTAGAGTGGGTAGAGTGCCATGGGGTCACACAGCTCACAGCAACCTCCAACTCCTGGGTTTAAGTGATTCTCTTGCCTCAGCCTCCTGAGTAGCTGGGACTAAAGGTGCCCACCACAACGCCCAGCTATTTTTTTGTGGCAGTTTGGCCAGGGCCAGCGCCCTACCCACTGAGCCACAGGTGCTGCCCCATTTGAGTACCCTTTCAGCCATTTATGACATGGCCCCTTAGGAGGGTACTGCAATGGGTTGGTACACTCAGCAACTGTAGAGAACACTCTAGGATGAAGGGGAAACAAGTTAAAGTTAATTAAAAAAAGAAACAAAAAACAAAAAAAGACTCAGTGCCAGCCACATACTCCGAGGCTGGTGGGTTCGAACCCAGCCCAGGCTAGCTAAACAATGACAACTGCAACAAAAAATAGCTGGGCGTTGTGGTGGGCGCCTATAGTCCCAGCTCCTGGAGAGGCTGAGGGAAGAGAATTGCTTAAACCCAAGAGTTAGAGGGTGCTGTGAGCTGTGATGCCACAGCACTCTACCCAGGGCGCCATAGTGAGATTCTGTCTCAAAAAAAAGAAAAAAAAAAAGAAAAGAAAGGATAAGTTCTAATGTCTGAGAGAAAAGCAGGGTGACTATAGGTAGCAATGACATATTGTATATTTCAAACTAGCTAGAAAGGAGGACTTGAGATGTTTACAACACTCAGAAATGACAGGGATAACCTAGATACGCTGACTTGGTCATTACCCACTCTACCCGTGTAATAAAACATCACATGTACCTCACTAATATGTACGATCATGTATCAATTAAAACACCTCATGGCTTGGTGCCCATAGCACAGTGTATGGCGCCAGCCACATGCACAGAGACTGGTGGGTTTGAACCCAGCCCAGGCCTGCTAAACAATGACAATTGCAACAACAAAAATAGCCAGGCATTATGGCAGGCGCCTGTAGTCCCAACTACTTGGGAGGTTGAGGCAAGAGAATCACTTAAGCCCAAGAGTTTGAGGTTGCTGTGAGCTGGGATTCTATGGCGCTCTACGAAGGGCAACATAGTGAGACTCTGTCTCAAAAAAAAAAAAAAAGAAACAAACCAAAAAACAAAACAAAAAAACACCTCATGACCCTTGATGACAAACCATGTGACATTTGCAGGTTTTTATCTTCTGACTGCATCTGCCCAGGAGGTAACAGCACTGGCCACTTCCTGGACTATCTTCATGGGAGGGAATCTGCTTCCAAATCTATGTGGGGGAAACAGGGTTGACATTGAACTTCGATCCATGCAACCTGGGCTGTGCCTCGGCTCCAATGCCAATCATTTGCATCCTCGTGGGTGCGCCATTTGCTTCTCCCAGTCCCAAACTTGGAGGGGGACACACAGAAAACAAAGGACATTTTGTGACAGAACATGGTGAGTGCTTGTTATCTTTCACTGGCTGGTGTGTTACAGATAAGATCATCGGGGTTGAAATCCTGGTAGGTATGACGATCACTCAGCCTCCTTCAGTTTTGAAATATGCTCACTGTGCAAATTCTTCTGTATTGAAAATAGTACTAAATATATTGCTGTTGCCCATGGATATTTTGTGCAGAAGAAAATAATTGCATTAGCCACTGAATGGTGCTTAGATGTTTTAAAGGCTTGGCCTCCCTCCCCCCCAAAAAAAATTCAGGACACTTGCTGTCAGTTCCCAGATTCCTGGCTCCACATAGGATTTACCATATTTTGCCATGTATAGTGTTTAGCCTGAATTTTTGAGGAAAAAATAAGATTGCACATTAGACATGGGCAGTACTAATTCCCTATCTGTGTAAATGTTTTTCTTTTATTATTTTTTGAGACAAAGTCTCACTTTGTTGCCCTTGGCAGAGTGCTGGGGCATCATAGCTCACAGCAACCTATAACCCTTGGGCTGCAGTGATTCTCTTGCCTCAGCCTTCAGAGTAGCTGGGACTACAGGCACCTGCCACAATGCCCAGCTATTTTTTTGGAGATTGGGTCTTGCTCTTGCTCAGGGAAGACTCCGTGTTTTGCTTTGGAAACTCATTTTATCCCCGCAGTAATACAAGCTAGCAGCAGCAATCAGTGGTTGGGGGCTTTTAGAAAGAGTGTGGGGGGAAGGAAGGGGCGAGAACCAGTACACTCGTGGGCAGAGGATTTTAATCCTAAAACAGGATTTTAACTCTCACTCTTGAGCCTAAGAGTTTGAAGTTGCTGTGAGATATGCCATGGCACTCTACAGAGGGCAACAAAATGAGACTGTCTCAAAAAAAAAAAAAATTCTAGAAGTTGAATGAATAAGCCATTAATGTACATTAGTGTTAGTCTTAATCTATATTGTACAGGCAATAATTTAAGTTCTTTCTTTAAGAATTAGGCACCAGGGGTTCGCTGCCCACAGTACAGTGGTTACAGCACTGGCCACATATCCCAAGGCTGGCAGGTTTGAACACAGCCTGGGCCAGCTGAGCAATAATGACAACTGCAACAGAAAAATAGCGGGTGTTGTGGCAGGCTCCTGTAATACCAGGTACTTGGGAGGCTGAAGCAAGAGAATCACTTAAACCCAAGAGTTTGAAGTTGCTGTGAGCTGAAATGCCATGGCACTCTATTCAGGGTAACATAGTGAGACTGTCTCAAAAGAAACAAACAAAAAGAATTAAGAGGCCGGGCATGGTGGCTCATGCCTATAATCCTAGCACTCTAGGAGGCCGAGGTAGGCAGATTGCTTGAGCTCAGAAGTTGAGACCAGCCTGAGCAATAATGAGACCCCCATCTGTACTAAAAATAGAAAAACTGAGGCAAGAGGATCATTTGAGGGCCGCTCCTGTGGCTCAAAGGAGTGGGGCGCCAGCTCCATATGCCGGAGGTGGTGGGTTCAAACCGAGCCCTGGCCAAAAACTGCAAAAAAAAAAAAAAAAAAAAAAAAGATCACTTGAGTTCATTCAAGAGCTTGAGATTGCTGTGAGCTATGATGCCATGGCACTCTACCCAGGACACCAGAGTGAGACTGTCTCCAAAACAAACAAACAAAAAAAGAATTAGGAACTTTTATGTATGAGTGTTTGATTTGGGGTACAGGGAAGTAAGAAGCACTTAGAGAGCTTTGTTCCCTCTGTGGGCAGAAAAGGGCGAACTGGCCACAACCACAGGCAAAAGTTAGAGAAATGTGTTAAATTTAATTCTTTAAATACATAAATTTCTCCCACCCTCACCCACTCCAGGGAGGAACAGAAACCACTCTGACTCCATTCTGGGGATCCCATGTATAAAGCCTGAGATGGTGAGGACAAAGTATAAAAATACTATTTACAGAGGGGACGAAGGTGTCTGCTGTACCCTAATCTCAGACACCCTCCTCCCCAAGCCCCTTTTGATCCTTTAAAAAAGCCCCTGGGAATCAATCTGAGTATAGGACAGACCCTCTCTAGAGGGGCCTGCAAACCCCAACCTGGGCTAGGAAGCTCTGAGGTTAGCTGAGGAAGACAGGGTGGCTAGCACCTCAGGTCCCAGCAGGGGCAGGCCTGCCCCTCCCGACCCTGCAGCCCGGCCAGTCCCCAGCCGGCCTTTGTTTCCATAGGTCTCATGTAAACATTGACTTTCCCTTCAAGATGTCCCTGGTCTTCTACTTCATACAAAGCCTCCCTTGCATCTGGGGGAGGCACTTGGTTCCTTGGTCTTTCCTCTAACCTTCCAATGGAAGGAGTGGGGAAGAGAGGGATGGTTGTAGGTGGGGCGGAGTCCATCTTGTTCCTCCTGGGTCAGGGCCACGTGTGCCCCACAAGGGGAAGCTTGAATGGGGACGTTCTGCATGCTCTGACAGGGGAGAGATCCTTTCCCCAGAGCAGGGTCAAGGCAGGTAGACAGTCTGGTGCCAGGATCCAGTGGTCTCGATGAGGGATGCCACCAGCACTGAGGATGGGAAGAAGGCTTCAGGAGGCAGGAAGGTGGGGCGCGTCTGACGTGGAAGCCCAGCCTTGCCCTGGGCTCCCCTTCAGCTGGGTGAGACTGTCACCACCCAGCAGTCCTGTTCCTTGGAGCTGTGTCTACAGGAGGCAAGAGAGGCACGAGGCCCTCTCCAGGTCTCAGTGTGGAGGGAGTGCTCACACCAGCTCATCCAGTAGGATCCCAATGCTCTGGGTGGCCTCCGTGGGGCCAGCAATGGGCTTGTTACACATGGGGCAGACACATCGCACTTCCAGCCACTTCACTAGACACCTGAGAACAGAGGGAGAGCTGTGATCTCAAAGGCAGTAATACCCTGGACTTCTGCAGCTGCTTCTCAGAACAAGAACATCCCATCCCCACCTCAACCTCCCCGCCTCTCCTCTGGTTTACTTGGTGTCCAGATGGGACATGGACTGTCTCCAGCAAGTGTTGACTGGGAATGGCAGGGACTGGGAATTTCCAGACAATGGCCCCTGATTAATTCTCCCTTGGGGGGGGGGTGAGAAAGAGTCTCCCTTTGTCACCTTCTGTGGAGTGCTGGAGTGTCATAGCTCACAGCAACCTCAAACTCTGGGGTTTAAGAGATCCTCTTGCCTCAGCCTCCTGAGTAGCTGGGACTAAAGGCGCCCACCACAACACCTTTTTTAGTAGAGATGTGGTCTTGTTCTTGCTCAGGCAGGCTTTGAACTCCTGAGATCAGGCAATCCACCCACCTGGGCATCCCAGAGTGCTAGTATTACAGGCGTGAGCCATAATTCTTCTAGGATTAGAGGCACAAGCCATAATTCTTCTAGGGTTACAGGTGTGGGCCATAATTCTGAAGGCAAACTGGACACTTACTTGCGGTGGAAAGCGTGTTGGCATGGGAGCACGCCTAGCTCGTCCTTCCCCTTGAAGTCTTCCAGACAAACTGCACAGGTCTGCTGTGGGGAGGGAAGGGGTGTGAGGAGGCTGGGGAAACACCTTACCCATCCTGAATACCCAGGAGCTCATCCCCAACTGAGCAAAATTTAGCTCTGGCCCACTCTCTTGTCAGTTGGCCAGAGATACTTTAGCCATACTTTAAGAATTCTGCATTGAGAATATGGTAGCCATTAACCACATGTAGCTATTTAAGTTTAAATGAATCAAAATCAGATGAAATTAAAAATTTAGTTCCTTAGCTGGCTTCAGAATCTCCTGCCTGTAACCTTAGCACTCTGGGAGGCCAAGGCAGGAGGATCCCATGAGCCCTGGAGTTCCAGACCAGCCTGAGCAACAGCAAGACCCTGTCTCTAAAAAAGTAGAAAAAAAAAAATAAGGCAAGAAGATTGCTTGAGCCCAAGAGTTGGAGGTTGCTGTGAGCTATGATGATGCCATGGCACTCTACCCAGGTAACAGCTTAAGACTATCTCAAACGAAAAACAAAAAAAAATTTTTAGTTCCTCAGTTGCACTGGCCACATTTTGAGTCCTCAATAGCTACATGCAGCTAATGCTTCCCATATCAAACAGTGGATACAGAATGTTTGATCAACACACACGTTTCTGTAGGATGGGGCTATTCTAGAAGAATGGCTCCAAATCCTTTCTAACCTAATATATTTGGCCAAGGGGCACCTATCAATGACAGCTAGAAAGATGGGGGTGTGGTGTATGTGCTCAGTTATATCCTTTAAATCCAGAGGTATGGCCTATATAATCTTAGCCCCCCGGTCTCAGCTGAATTACGCTCCTAGAAGAGCTCAAACATCTGTGCCTGCAGAGATGTAAAGCAGATGAAGGGAGGCCACACCGTGGCCCGGGAGTGTCTGTGGCTATGGACGGCAGTCCTGGGAAATGGGTGAGTGGGGTGACCTCAAAGGTATAGCGTAAGGTAGGAGGGACGGGACTTAAGGGGACCCAAGAATCGGTGTTGGGGTTGTGGGGGAAACACTCGTCAGATACAGGCTGTTAGGACAGGGTATCCAGAGTAAAAGGACATTATTATTATTATTTTTGTGAAACCAGGATGTAGGGGCTGAACTTGGGGAAAGTTAGTGGGAATCTGTCTAAAGCGTGGAGTGGTGTGTTCATCCTCCCCTTACAGATCACACATGGCCGGATTCCAGGGACCATGTGTCCCCACTGAGCCACAGGTGTTGCCCCCTGTGTCACCACTTATGTGAACCCTTCTTGTCTTCTGCCTGAGCTGGTTCCAGACAAAGTGAGCTCCGTATATTCCCTGCTGAGGGGTGTCCCTTTTACTTGGGCACAGGAGATAGAAAGTCAGGGATAAAGATTCCTACAAGAGGCTTGGCAACTGTGGCTCAAGTGGCTAAGGTGCCAGCCACATACACCAGAGCTGGTGGGTTCGAATCCAGCCTGGGCCCGCCAAACAATACAGCTGCAACCAAAAAGATAGCCAGGCATTGTGGTGGATGCCTGTAGTCCCAGGTACTTGGGAGGCTGAGGCAAGAGAATCGTTTAAGCCCAAGAGTTTGAGGTTGCTGTGAGCTGTGACATCATGGTACTCTACCAAGGGTCGACATAGTGAATCCCTGTCTCAAAAAGAAAAAGGCTCAGCACCTGTGGCTCAAGCAGCTAGGGTACCAGCCACACACACCTGAGCTGGCGGGTTTGAATCCAGCCAGGGCCTGCCAACAACAATGATGGCTGGCTGCAACCAAAAATAGCCGGGTGTTGTGGGGGGTGCTTGTAGTCCCAGCTACTTGTGAGGCAGAGGCAGAAGACTTGCTTGAGCCCAGGAGTTGGAGGTTGCTGTGAGCTGTGATGCCACAGCACTCTACCCAGGACAACAGCTTGAGGCTCTGTCTCAAAAAGAAAAAGATTCCTGGCTCAGCGCTTGTGGCTCAAGTGGCTAAGGTGCTAGTCACATACACCAAACAACAATGATGGCTGCAACCAAAAAAAAAATAGCCAGGCATTGTGGCGGGCGCCTGTGGTCCCAGCAATTTGGGAGGCGGAGGCAGGGGACTCGCTTGAGCCCAGGAGTTGGAGGTTGCTGTGAGCTATGCCACAGCACCCTATCCAGGGGGACAGCTTGAGGCTCTGTCTCAAAAAAAAAAAAAAAAGATTCCTGAGAAGGTCCAGGATGAGAGCTGGAGACAGGTACCATCCTCCTTCCCTGCTGGGGTCCCTCTTGCATGCTGTCACACTTACCCCATATAATTGTAACTTCTTGGCATCACCTTTAAGCACCACCTGGGAAGAAAGAAGAGGCATGATGTCTGAAGAAACTCCCAGCAGAAGCCAGCCAGGCAGTGTCAACCAAGACCCCAGCCTTTCATGGGGTACCTCCCTTTCTCCCGTGATGAGGAGGACCCTGGACTGCCTGGGACAAGCAAGCCAGACTTGGTGGACAGTGAAAGGAGCTAGCCTCAGGGAGACCCAGAAGCAAGGCCCAGGGGATTCTGGGGGGTGGGAGGGAAGGGGGGATGGGGGTACCTTGAGCTGGCCTTCCCTTCCCTTCCTCTCCCCTGGTTAGCGTGAGCAGTGGGGTGGGTGGTGGGTGAGAGGGGGTGGTCCCAGGGAAGCATTTACCTCCTTATATCCATATCGTTCACTCTGTGCCTGGTTTCGAAGTTTGCTGGGGTAGAGAAAAAGGGGGAGAAAGTGGGGTTTAATGCCTTTGCAGCAACAGAGCAATTCAGTGCAGGAGAGGCTGGCTGAATGCATGGCACTCTTCCCAGGTAGGGGGAGCGATCGTCCCTTAGACACCTGGGAATGTGGCTGGGACCCATCCAGGCCGCCCAGTGACTAAGGACTAAGTCTCTTGTTCGGGCTTGACAGTGTCCGAATACTCTGACAGGCCTCATACACAGATAGAGGGTGCTCTGCCAGAGAGCCCCCTAAAAAGTTCATTCCCTTTCCTTGGCCATTCCCATTAGGGAAATTCCTTTGGGTACCCAAACTACACATATCAAAAGTGTGCTTACTATGAGCACAGAAGTTAGATAATTATTATCTTTTTAGATAGATTATTCTTAAAAAGGATATTCCTATTAAACCAGGACAGCAGGAAACTAAGTCTCTGTTGCTGACCCTGGGGAATTTCCCCCCCACAGAACACAAGTATTCTGGAACCAAAGCACACTCTTCCCTTCCCGGTGCCAAAAGACACAGACGATGCCTTCTTTGTTTTCTTCTTTTCATTTTAGGCTGGCAGCATACAGGCCGCCTAATTCTCAGTGGCCAAAACTTAGTGTCACTACTAATGGCAACAGCATAATTGTTACAGAGTACTTGATACGTGTTGCTGTGACAATAATCTATCCATGTCTGTCATCACAGAATCCATACCCAAGTTAAGAGAGAGATGTTTTCCCTTTTATAGATGAAGAAAATAAAGCCCAAAGAATGTACGTAGGTTGCCTGAATGTCCCTGAAAGAGTTGGCAGCAGAGTCAGGATATGAATGAAAGTCTGTGTGATTACAGAGCCCAAGCTCTTTACCACATGATGCGGCCTGTTCCACCAATTAGGTGAAACACCCCACAGTTGGAGCAGTGGTTCCCAACCTTTTTGGCACCAGGGATCATTTGCAGGGAAGATAATTTTTCCAGAGACCTGTATGGAGCCGGGGAGGGGTGGTTTGATTCGAGTCTGCTACAATTGATTTGCTGTGATCTCTGTGTAGTCAGACCTCTCTGCTGCTGAGAATCTGTGTCTGCAGCATCTCCCCCCTCAGCTCCACCTCAGATCATCAGCATTAGATTCTCCTAAGGGGCCCGCAGCTGCCCACGGTTTACAGTAGGTTCCGCTCCAAGGAGAATCTAACATTGCTGCTGGTCTGACAGGAGGCAGAGCTCAGATGAGGGTGATGGGGAGTGGCTGTAAACACAGATGAAGAAGCTTCACCTGCTCACTGCCCCCTCACCTCCTGCTGTGTGGTCCAAGCACACTGGTCCTAGTAGGGCATGGCTCAGTACTGGTGTGCACTGGTGGTTTGGGAACTGCAGACCCTGAGAATATGGTTTTGACCATCTTGGAACATGCCCTACATTCCATTAAGTCTAAATGGCTCACTCTGCAAATGGCTGGGACCATAATATACACTCAATTCTGTGCTATTTTCAGGGGAGAAGACTTTCTCTCCAAACCTTACAGGGAGCTTTAGATTGCCTCCCCGTGCATGGACTTTAGGAGGGAGCTTGTGAGTTCAAGAATCCAGAGGCTTGGCTTATTGCAAAGAAGCATCAGAAGAAACCCAGGGAGTCAGAGCTGGGCTGGATCCAACTCACCACCTGATTTTACAGGGTCCACAAGCTAAGAATGGTTTTTATTCTCAGATGGGTGAAAACAGAAATAGTGTCTCCTAGGCCTAGTGTGGTGGCTCACACCTGTAATTCTAGCACTCAAGGAGGCCAAGGCAGGAGGATCCCTTGAGCTCAGGGGTTTTGAGACCAGCCTGGGCAAAACAAGATCCCGTCTTTACTACAAAGAGAAAAATTAACCAGACGGTATTGTAGGTGCTGGTAGTCCCAGTTACTCGGGAGGTTGAAGCAGGAGGATCACTTGAGCTCAAGGGTTTGAGATTGCTGTGAGGTAGGGTGACACCATAGCACTCTAGCCTGGGCAACAGAGTGAGACTCAGCCTCAAAAAAAAAAAAAAAAAGGCTGGTGGGCGGTGCCTGTGGCTCAAGGAGTAGGGTACCAGCCCCATATCCTGGAGGTGGTGTGTTCAAACCAACTGCAAAAAAAACAAACAACAAAAAAAAAATGGCTGGGCATGGTAGCTCATGTCTGTAATCCTAGCACTCTGGGAGGCCAAGGCAGGCAGATTGCCTGAGCTCATGAGTTGGAGACCAGCCCGACCAAGAGCAAGACCCCATTTCTACTAAAAATAGAAAAACTAGCTGTGTATTGTGGCAGGCACCTATAATCCCAGCGACTTGAGAGGCTGAACCAAGAGGATAGCTTGAGCCCCCAGAGTTTAAGGTTGCTGTGCCTACCCAGGACTATAGAATGAGAATCTATCACAAAAAAATTAAAAGCCAGGCATGGTGGCTCATGACTGTAATCCTGGTATTCTGGGAGGCTGAGGCAGGTGGATTCTTGAACTCACGAGTTCAAGACCAGCCTGACGGCTCGGCACCTGTGGCTCAAGTGGCTAAGGTGCCAGCCATGTACACCCAAGGTGGCGGGTTCGAATCCCCAGCCCGGGCCCCGCCAAACAACAATGATGGCTGCAACCAAAAAATGGCCAGGCGTTGTGGCAGGCACCTGTGGTCCCAGCTACTTGGGAGGCGGAGGCAACAGACTCGCTTGAGCCCAGGAGTTGGAGGTTGCTGTGAGCTGTAATGCCACGGCACTCTACCCAGGGGGACAGCTTGAGGCTCCGTCTCAAAGAAGAAAAAAAAAAAACAGCCTGAGCAAAAGCAAAACCCCATCTCTACTAAAAATGAAAAACTGAGGCAAGAAGAGTTGGGAGGTTGCTGTGAGCTATGATGCCCTAGCACTCTACCCAGGGCAGCAGCTTGAGACTCTGTCTCAAGAGAAAAAAAAAATTAATAAAGAAAGAGGAAAAAATGATGTTTCAAGTTTCAGCATCTGTTAAATTTTACTGGAACACACCTTGCTCATAGTTTACATATCACCTATGGTTGCTTTTGTGGTCTGAGAGAAGTTGTGTGATTATCATAGAGACCTCCTAACACACAATGCCAAAAAATATGAGGCGAGGGGCAGAGCCAGGCCTGAGCACTGCAGGGCAGGTGAGACGAGGCTGTCATGTTCCCACAGCCTCAAGAGCTCCAGCCTCGGCGGATTCCCAGCACGGGCCTGGGGGCAGCACCACTGGGCCCCCCTTCTCTTACTCCTATGTTCCCTCCTCATTGCAGGGTGGCTAAAGGCCTACCCCCCACTGGCCCTCCTTCACTGCACAGAGAACTCCTTAAGCCAGGAAAGGCCTCCACGCAGTATGTGTACATTTCTGTCCCTATTTCCAAATAAGAGAGGCAGAGAAGGATGAGTGCAAGGCTCATGTGAGCTGCTGTTATCTGACAAGCACTGGGGGGAGCTGGGGCGGGAGGGAAGTGCCCCAACCTCAGGGAGCCCCAGATAGGAGGACTATTGCTCTGTAAAGAGACATGCACAGTAAACAAGGAAGTGGTGAAAAGCCTGTGTTGCTAACTGTAGGGGAATGAGGGACTGCCACACATCCACGTATCTCTGGAGGCGCCACTGCCTTGCCTGGCACACGGCTATAGGATATACTATGCAACGCAAGCCATGTCTTCCTAGGCACCCGAGATGCCCCTTTGCCTTCACTCACCCCTCAGCCAGGATCCTCCACAACTCAGAGCAGGGAAGAGCTTCAGCACTGCCCCTTCATCCTACACAGATTTCAGCTCCGTGAGGATTAGCTCATGATTTAAATGGGGCCAAAACGGTTGCAAGTAAAAACTGCAAAAAGCAAGGACCCTGGGCCATCTTAGCTGGGGCCCTCCTGCCAACAACTGTGGACAGGTGGACTTCTCAGCTGTTGGATGAGCAAAGCGACTAAAAATACCCCTGATTTTCTGAAATGTGAGACTATTTCTAGCCCCGGACGGTGGGCTCTCCCTTTCCTCTTCTCCCTTGCACAACCAACAATGTGGCCAGGTCCTGAAAGGAATCGCTCCCTTCCTGACTATTTGTGCTTCCCCGGCCCCTCCATCCTGTGTGGGGCAGAGGTCAGTCGTGAGAGAGGGGGAAGATGGATCGGGGGAGGCTGGCTGTGGCCATCCGATGAGCTCACCAGGCTGAGAGTGGCAGTCATGGGCCTGTTTTGGCCGAGGAGGAAACCGAGAAGCAGGCAGAGGAAGTGGTGGCTTCTGGGCCCGTGTGTCTTGCTATATATAGGCACACGCAGGCTGTCACACACCAGTGCGCTTCTGGGACCATGAAACTCCAGGGTCAACTGGCTTTGGGCAGGCAGGACAGAGGGTGGGGTAACAAAGGAGCAGAAGGAGCAGATTTCCGTCTTACTGCAGGGGGGACAGGTGGTGCTGAGCCGCACCACAGCAGGGGCGGGGGGGGGGCAGCTTTTGGTTTTATGTGGTTACTGCTCAGCTCCGTCTCTTTGGCTGCAGCAAAGGAAATCAGCAATGAATGCACAGCTCCCCAGCTGGTCCTGCTGCGGGACCCAATCCCTAGCTGCAGAGGGAGGGGTGGCCAACCCAACCGCGCTGCCTCCACCTCCATCAGCACAGAAGGCAAACATATGGAAGGAATCGGAAAGACTCCAGCTAATCACTGCCAGACTAGCTCACTCTCTATCTTCCTGATGCATGACCTTGGGCACATCCTTAACGTCTGAGCACGAATTTCCTCATTTGTAAAGTGGGCTGATGCCTAAACCAAGGATAAGTGAGCTAAATGGTTTACAGAATGCTGACCACAATGCCTGGTATACCGAAAGCCCTCGGTAAAGAGTAGCTAAGAACCTAAGGTTACACCGATTAGTGGCTGAATTAGGAAATGAACCCTCATTACCCACTTCCTAGCCCTAAGCAATTTGCTGTACCTTACCTTCTCTCGACCCCCTTGGCTGCTGGGTATGTGTGTGCCTCTGGGGGAGGGGGTGGGGCAGCAGAGAGAGGGAAGGGAACAGCTAGAGTTGGTTTTACAGACTCCTCCAGTCTCATCAAAAGTAAATCTTTGGTATTTGGTATGTGTCCATCTTCAGGCTCCAGGAATCTGGTGAATTGCTTAACATGAGGGCTTGGGGCTGAGGTGCGGGGAGGGTGGTGGTCAGGAAGAAAATAGGCTTTAGACAAGGGGAAGGGAAGGAGGAAGGTACCAGAAATCTACCCTCTAATAGAGGCAAACTCCAGACCCAAGTGTGTAAGAGGGAAAATAAACCACTGTTTTCACTGCGTAGACTTTTAAGTGGAAATTTCCAGTCCTAGGGACCTATTTGGTTCTGAGAAGGAAGAAGTCCAAGACAGCAAATGGGAATGCTGCCTGAGGCCACTTCCCCTTCTTATAGGAACCCGCTAGCTTCAGGGAAGGTAGATAAGTACCTGCCTCCTAGCCAGTTGCCTTCCAGAGAAGCACTCACACCCAGCAGGGCAGCTCCGTATCAAGCAAAGACTCCCTTTCCTTAATCTTAATCTTCTTAAATGATTTGATCAGACCATAGCCTAGACCACAGGCTGGTGTCTACTCAGGCATCTGGTGATGTGTGGGTGGCGGGGAAATGGGCTGGGGATCACAGTGGCTCTAACAACTACTTAGCCTGTCCAATTAATTGGCCAGGGATGTTCAACCCTCTTCAACGTACAAGACAGCCCCACACAATGAGGAATTGTCAATACCAACAGCATGCTCCATTCAGAAACATGACTACTTGGATTTCCACTCTAAATACCAGTCATGTCCCCAATTTTTTTGGTAGAAAATAGTCAGCAAGTTCTGTTTTTCAGCAAGAGGCAGAGAAATAGCCCTGCCACGCTCATGTCCTTCCCTGGATCCCTAAGCAATTAAGAATAAGGGACCCGTTTCTAGCTGCCTTTTTTTTTTTTCCACTCTCAAAAATAAGAGCTTACAAGGCAGAATAAACAAGGAGCTCTCCAGACATCAGCTTGCTAATATTAGCATCTGGAGGGCTGACAACAGGATTTCCCAGGAGGGCAGAGGAACATGTCACTGGTGTAACTGATGCCCACTTGTTCCTGGCCACCCAGAGGACGTGAACTGGGGAGTAGAGAATGACAGCTAAGGGACTACCAGCTCTTACTGTCACACACTAATTCTAGGCGACTTTAGAATACCTGACCAGGAAAGAGGCAGGATGGAGCCCAACCCGTGTTGACCTAATGTGCTCTGGGACAACCTGATAGGCTGATATAAACAGAAACACCAGGCCTTGGAGGCCCAGAGAAGGACAGGCTTAGCCATGTCCTCAAAGTAAAGCAGCAGCTTCCACATAAGGCCAGTGATCCTGCTCCGCTTGCCTGGCCTCCTGTCTTTCGGACTTCCCCAGTGATCGACTCACCTGATAAAATAGCAGCAGAAGATGAGGCTGAGCATGAAAACGAAGATGCCAGTGCCAAAAATGACCATATAGATGTTGAGGGGAAGGTCTTGGAAACTGATGGGTGGCATCGAGCAGGACTTGTTGGTGCTAACCAGCCCTAGGCCACAGAAACACCCTGCAAAGGGAGCAGAAAAAAATTATGTTAGGGTTGGAAACTGGATCCTTGGGGCTGATGGCACTGTGTCAGCAAGGATAGAAAGAGGATTGACAGACTCTGGGTTCCTAAGCCTCTCTTTTGAGTCTCACTCTGCCATCCTGAGTAGAGTGCTGTGGCATCATAGCTCACAGCAACCTCAAACTCTTGGGCTCAAGAGATCCCCTTGCTTCAGCCTCCCAAGCAGCTGGGACTCTAGGGCCCACCACAATGTCCAGGTAGTTTTATCTATTCTTAGTAAAGATGAGGTCTCTTTCCCAGGCAATCCACCTGCCTTGGCCTCCCAAAGTGCCACGATTACAGACATGAGCCACCATGCCAGGCACAGGTGGCCATAGTTTTATATCCCAGTAATAACATTTCCTAGCTCTGTATTCTTGAGTAAATTATTTAGGCAATTGACAAAACTGGATACCATCCAAAGAACTTAAAATAGTATCTCCATATAAGGGATCAAGGATTCAAGCAATGGGCAAAGAACAGAAAACTCGATTCCATCAGACAGCAGACCACATAGACCAACAGCAAGATGAAGGGCCTTCTGTTAGGAAATACACGATTTGGGTTTCGGCTCCACCTCTGCCGGGCCCGCCGCTGTGCGTGAACCTTTAGGAAGTTACTCGTCTACGCTTCACTTTGCCACACAAAAACTAGACCGAGAGAGGACTGCAAATGAGGGTGTGAGAAACATGCTTTGTAAATTACAAAGTGCAATTGCAAAGGTCATTTGTCATTATTAAGCCACCTGCTCCAGAAGACAAGCTGTGCCAAGACTAGAATAGAAATTGTTCACTGCAAGCCAGGCCAGCATTCCAGAAAGTGGAGATGGGGGTTGGGAAGGGAGTTGCTTCCCTTAATGGTCACCACCACCACCCCCCCCTTTTTTTTGAGACAGAGTCTCACTTTGTTGCCTTTGGTAGAGTGAGGGCTGTGGCATCATAGCTCACAGCAACCTCCAACTCTTGCCTCAGTCTCCTGGGTAGTTCGGACTATAGGTGCCCACCACAACACCTGGCTGTTTTTAGAGATGTGGTCTTGCTTTGGCTCAGGGTGGTCTCAAACTCGTGAGCTCAAGCGATCCACGGGCCTCGGCCTCCCAGAGTGCTAAGATCACAGGTGTGAGCCACCCCACCTGGCCCTTCCTTCCCCCCTTTTTAATCAAAGCCTCAGTGTGCAGTCCCAGTGACAGGTGTCCCCCGGGAGCTTGTTAGGAATGCACACTCAGGCCCACTCAGACTAAATGAATCCGGATCTACATCGAACAAGCTCTTCAGGAGTTCCCCGGGCACATTTACTCTGAGAAACACTGCCAGCTGATAATGCTCCCTTCTCACATGATTCAGCGATAAATACTGGTTGCTGGCCTCATCCAGATAGGCGCATCCTCGCTGCCAATATTTGGTGCTGAGCTTCAGGATGTAACCAGGTTCCAGGCAAAGAGACAAAAAGAAAATCTGTTGGCAAATAACTTTTTTTTTTTTTTTTGCCTTATCTCCCCAAGACACCTAGACTGGTGGTGACCAAGTTTGTCTGATTAAAGGGAAAAAATCAAATGGCTGAGGATGGCGGAGCCAAAAGAGAAAAAGAGAGTCCTCAAGTAACCAGAATACCAGAATTTACCCTATGCCTGCTACACCTCAAACATATTCTCATGCTGCCAACTCAAGTTTTGCAATCCACAGTAAGCTATTATTTCGCCAGCCACTGGGGAAAAAATTCTCATTACTGATGCTGCTATAAACTATGATGATGCCATGGCACTCTACCCAGGGTGACAGAATAAGACCATAACAAGAAAAAAAAAAAAAAGGAAAAGGCTCAGCGTCTGTGGCTCAAGCGGCTAAGGTGCCAGCCACATGCACCTAAGGTGGTAGGTTCGAATCCAGCCCGGGCCCGCCAAACAATGATGACAGCTGCAACCAAAAAATAGCCGGGTGTTGTGGCAGGCACCTGTGGTCCCAGCTACTCGGGAGGCTGAGGCAGGAGGCTCGCTTGAGCCCAGGAGTTGGAGGTTGCTGTGAGCTTTGATGCCATGGCACTCTACCCAGGGGGACAGCTTGAGGCTGTCTCAAAAAAAAAAAAAAAAAAAGAAAGAAAGAAAAAGAAAAAAATCTCAATCATTAAATAACTCTCTGCAGTCCAATAACTAAGAAGGCCTCCAAAAGCCTCTCTGTACTCAGGCCTGGGGTTTGAGGCCACTCTCCTGGCATCTTGGTTGGGAGCCAGAGTTGTACCTTCTAATTACCAGGGCTACCACAACTCAGCAGAAAGACCGACAGTCCTGGCTGTAAAGACTGGAAGTCCACTTTGACATCACATATCACATTACTGGCGTCCCTTGCACCTAACTGTTGCCCATATGAGCCTCAATTCAAACCTCTTTTAGGTTATGTCCAATTCTACTGCCACGCCCCCATTCCAAACACTCATCACCGTACTGTCTCCTAATTGATGTCATCCTATCTCTGGTTCCTTTTCTTCTAATTTACCACACTTGCCTGACACATCTTCCCACTTGGTTTATCATGTATTCTCCAAACTCAGATACCACCCCATGTGGGTGCACTATGATAGACACATGGAAGAATGCTTGGATCATCTCCCCAAGTGGGGAAGAAGACAGACTATTTCATCATAGGAAGTGAGGTGCCAGATTAGAGCCGTGCCTATAATCCTGAGAACAGACAGGAGCGTGCCTCCTAATAAGCCTGAGTACAGTCTCAGGGCACCTGCTTGAACTTCTGCATATTCTCTATTATCTATCCTGCTCTAGTGTTTGGTTTGTTCTCAATAACTCGCTATAGATAAATAACTCCCCATAATCTGTAAACAACCTAGTACTCTTGGCAAAAGCTTCTACTTCAATGTAATAGAGACTGACATTTGGGAAACCTGCCTAGAATCTGCCCTCAGCTAATGGATCACGGGTCAACCAGCAAGCCTTATTGAGGGCCTGTCTTATTCCCTGACCTAGACACTGTGGGAAAACAGAAAGTAAAAAAAGTTCTATTCTCAAAGACTTTTTGATTAAGGTGAAATTAAAGAAAGAATTACCAGTTTGGTGCCTGGAGCTTAAAAAAGGCACCAGACACATACCCCGGAGCTGGCGGGGTTTGAATCCAGCCTGGGCCAGCTAAAACAACAGTGATAACTACAACCAAAAAATAACTGGGTGTTGTGGTGGGTGCCTGTAGTCCCAGCTACTTGGGAGGCTAAGGCAAGAGAATCACTTGAGCCCAGGAGTTAGAGGTTGCTGTGAGCTGTGATGCCATGGTACTTGACCCAGGGTGACAGCTTGAGGCTCTATCTAAAAAAAAAAAAAAAAAAAAAAAGAACGAACTACCTATTAAATTTCTTCTTCTGGGCCCAACAAGAAGCCCATTGTTCTTAGGCTATGGCAGAGAGTTAGTTGGAAATAAAGTAGTATTTTTTTTTTTTGAGACAGAGTCTCACTTTGTCACCCTCAGTAGAGTGCCATGGTGTCACAGCTCACAGCAAACTCCAGCTCTTGGGCTTAGGCGATTCTCTTGCTTCAGCCTCCCAAGTAGCTGGCACTACAGGCGCCCACCACTACACCTGGCTATTTTTTTGGTGCAGTTTTGCTGGGCAAAGGTTCAAATCCGCCCCCCCCCAGTATGTGGGGCCAGTGCCCTACTTACTGAGCCACAGGCACTGCCTGGAAATAAAGTAGTTTTCACCACCTCTCCCTACTCAAATATTTGCTCTCCGTTGGCCAAGGAAGATCTGTTTTCCACTAAGACATAGTAGACCAGCTAGAGGAGGATGACCTTCAGTCTACACTGGCTAAGGGCCTCAGGATTTCCCTTCCAGAAAATTGTGTTTAATGCCAGAGAGGGCCCAGCAGTATTTAATGCTACAGGAGGCTCTGATACCCCTCCATATCTGCCTTGCGCCTCCACGCCCCCTTTAAGAGCCAGACTCTCATTTGATAACACATTCTGGGGACTGGTAAAAGTGGTGGCAGAGGCTACTGCAGAGGCTGTGTGTGCATACTCAGCAGGCCCTCTGATCAGGTGATCGCCATTATCTTATCCTGTCTCATAGAGGCTTTCCCTGAGGCGCTAGGATTTTGCCAGTGAGCTTGGGACTTCACGTGATAAAGACCTTAAGTCAGGAGAACATCATAATCAAGAGGAGATAGTTCTGGGAAGGGTGGTTCATCCCTATAATCTTAGGGCTGGGGAGGCCAGGGTGGGAGGATCACTTGAGGTCATAAGATGGAGGCCAGACCCATCAGATGTGACACTTTTGTCTCTACTAAAAATAGAACAAAATTAGCCAGGAGTAGTGGTGGGCACCTGGAGTCATAGCTGCACAGGGGGCTGAGGCAGGAAGATCGCTCGAACCCAGGAGTTTGAGGTTGCTGTGAGCTAGGCTGACACCATGGCACTCTAGACTGGACTGCAGAGTGAGACTGTGTCTCCAAAAAGTAAAAAAAAAAAAAAAAAAGAAGATGATCCCTTTGCTTGTATTATTATTAAAGAAAAATGGAAAGTCTGTTGATCAAAAACTGACAGTACAAAGTATGTTTTCCCTCTAAAATCTACAAGGCCTGAGGATACCTACCCAGGACAAGAGGGGCTCCAAATCGTTTCCAGGAGTGGGGGAGGGGTTGCTTCCTCACTGTAGTAAAAGGACAGATTCCTGCAGTCACTTTAAGAAGTGAAGATAAGGCTCAGTGCCTGTGGCTCAAGTGGCTAAGTCGCCAGCCACATACACCTAATGTGGCAGGTTCGAATCCAGCCCAGACCTGCCAAACAACAATGACTGCAACCAAAAAATAGCCAGGCGTTGTGGTGGGTGCCTGTGGTCCCAGCTACTCCGGAGGTGGAGGCAGGAGACTCACTTGAGCCCAGGAGTTGAAGGCTGCTGTGAGCTGTGATGCCACAGCATTCTACCCAGGGGGGCAGCTTGAGGCTCTGTCTCAAAAAAAAAAAAAAAAAAAGTGAAGATAAGGGTGGTGCCCGTGGCTAAGTGGGTAGGGCCCAGGCCCCATATACTGAGGGTGGTGGGTTCAAACCTGGCCCTGGCCACCAAACTGCAACGAAAAAATAGTGGGGCATTCTGGCGGGCACCCGTAGTCCCAGCTAGGGTAGGCTGAGGCAAGAGAATCGCCTGAGGCAAGAGAATCGCCTAAGCCCAAGAGTTGGAGGTTGCTGTGAGCTGTGATGCTAGAGCACACTACAGAAGGTGATAAAGTGAGACTGTATCTCTAAAAAAAAGTAGTGAAGATAAGGTCTGGCATGGTGGCTCATGCCTGTAATCCTGGCGCTCTGAGAGGCCAAGGTGGGTGGATTGTCTGAGCTCAGGAGTTCCAGATTGGCCTGAGCAAGAGTTAGACCCCATCTCTAAAATTAGCTGGGCACTGTAGTCCCAGCTCATTGAGAGGCTGAGGCAAGGGGGTCACTTAAGTCCAAGAGTTTGAGGTTGCTGTGGAGCTATGATGCCACAGCACTCTGACCCACGGAGACAAAGTGAGACTCTTTGTCTCAAAAAAAAAAAGTGCAGATAAAGCAGCAAGTCTACAACTTCATAGGAAAGGAGGCAGCCCAGCACAAAGGCCAGTATCGCTGAACAACTACCTCATTTTTCTCCCCTAAGTCTCTGTTCCATTGTCTGCCTGACCTAAGAACGCCTTGACATCAGAATGTCTCATCTTATCTGGCAGGCTGGGAGCAAGGATGACGTCAGAGAAGGGCTGGCCAAGAAAGACCGGGGGATCTGGGAACTGCTTCTCCTTCCCAGCCAACGGGAATCTTTCCCAGATGCTGGGATGCACCGGCCTTCCTCAACCCCCACCGCCTCCCCCTCTCCCGCGAAACCACCTATCACACGCAGCTCGGTTCATTTTCAGGAAATGAGATCCGACTAGCAAAAGGAGGAAGGGGGATGGGGCACACTCAGACACATGCTGCCCAAACTCTGCCCTAAAACAAAAGCCTCTTGAAATAATTAATCCAAGATCTGGCAGGAGCCTGCTCTCGAGAGTGGATTTTTCTTTTCCTAACTAGCCAGCTTGCTATACTCAGAGATAAAGCCAGCTGCTTCTCATCTCTCCCTCCCAGAAACTCTTTTTTTTTTTTTTTTTTTTTTTTTTGAGACAGAGCCTCAAGCTGTCCCCCTGGGTAGAGTGCCCAGGCATTACAGCTCACAGCAACCTCCAACTCCTGGGCTCAAGCGAGTCTCCTGCCTCCGCCTCCCAAGTAGCTGGG
>CAUYTI010138907.1:0-23568 GCA_963575145.1 Galago senegalensis | reverse complement strand
ATTGGGTGGGTGAGGCTGGAGACTCGTTTGCGCCCAGGATTTGTCGGTTTCTGTTTTTGTGTTGCCATGGCACTCAACCCAGGGGGATATCTTGTCGCCCCAATTCAAAAAAAAAAAAAAATAAACTGTTGATCCTCTTGGAATTTATTATACTGTATGGTGTGAAGAATGAATCTCATTTTGCCTTTTTCCAAATGACCATTTAAATTTCCCTCACTTATAAAATATTCATCTTTTCTCCACAGTGCTCTTTTTTATTTTCTCCTTTTGTTCTTCAAGGAAGATGCTATCATGAGAATATTGGACAAATAATATTCAGACATTATAACCTCCCTATGTACTGATGTAGAAAAAATTCTCTCATATTATTAAAGAAAAAAAAAGAGAGGTATGTATCATGAATCAACTTGTGTATAAAAATCATTTATATAGGTACAGGAAACTACTGGAAGGATATTCTTCAAGCCATCATTAATGGTTAATGGTGGGTATCTCCAGTAGGGGGACTGACAGGGTAGAGTTTTAATTTGTTGTTTTGTGTACTTTAGTATTTGCTTATTTATTTTTACAATGTGTACATATTATGTTGCATTTAAAGGTTCAAATTTGAAAATATAGGTCAATAGCATGTCCTGAACCTTACTCTGTTTACGGAGCTCCACTGTAGCTAGTTTGCTCTGTGATGAAGTGTATTTCTTCTATCCCCTATTTTCAAGTCATGCACTTTCTTGGTTCTATTTTTACCCTTCTGGAAAAAGGAAGCTTCAGCATACACCGAGAATAGACAGTTAGGGGAACTTGAGTTCCCACTTTTGTTAAATGAGGGCATGGCTCAGATTCTCTCTGCCTTGTGTTATCCATCTCTGAAATCCTATGGTCTGATAATATTTACTTGTACTCTGCATGTGTTATCTAAGCAGTCCTGGTCTGGCCAGGCTGGCCAATTCCAGCACGTCCCAGTATATCTAGACTAATGGGGAACAATATTCATTGAGCATTTACTCTGTCCAGTTATGCTTTACTGGTCAGGGTAATGACTTATTTAATTTATACTTATCAAGTATCAGAGTTGGCCAATAGCAAAGCCTCTTTTTTGGAATTAAAAAAGGATTATGTAAGCTTCTTGAGTAATCAGGACTTTTTTGTTATTTGATATCAAACTTATCCTATTTCCTTCAATAACTTTTTTAACCGTCCTCCCCCCTCCTGCTTCTCTTTACCCCCAAACTGAACTATAATAGTGTTTTTTTGTTCTTAGGAACATGTAATTGTTTATATATTGATTTCATATTAGTATGGAGTACACTGGATATTCATCTTTCCATTTTTGCTATACTTTACTAAGAAGAATGTATTTTTCTTTCTTTTTTTTTTTTTGAGACAGAGCCTCAAGCTGTCCCCCTGGGTAGAGTGCTGTGGTATTACAGCTCACAGCAACCTCCAACTCCTGGGCTCAAGCGAGTCTCTTGCCTCTGCCTCCCAAGTAGCTGGGACCACAGGCGCCCGCCACAACACCTGGCTATTTTTTGGTTGCAGCCGTCATTATTGTTTGGCAGGTCCAGGCTGGGGATTCGAACCCGCCACCTTAGGTGTACGTGGCTGGCGCCTTAGCTGGTTGAGCTATAGGTGCCGAGCCAGGTTCAATTCTTAGATCAACCCTTTACCAGCCTCATGGCCCCTCAGACCTCTGCCCAGTCTCCTCCTGGTGAAGAGGGAAGCATGGGCGAGCCCTCAGGGTTCAGCAGTCACTGAGCAGCTGTGTGTCAGGCTTTCAGCCCCACACCTGGCTCAGTCCCCAGGAGCTATTGTTGTCGACACACTTATGATGCCCCCCGCTCTTTGCTTCCATCTGTGTGCACATCTGTGGTTAATGGTCCATCTGTGCTAGCCAGGATCCTTCACAAGAGAAAAAACTTCACTAGCCACCGCTGATCTAGACACCTTTGTTACCTGCAATCATGAAATTCTGCTTTTTGAACCACTACCTTAAAGCCCTACACAGGTCTGAGTAGACAGACCCCCCCCACCACACCCCACTCACACCCCATCTGATCTCACGGAGAGCTGGGGCCTCAATCTGAAGTCATGGAGCCGGACAGCTGCAGTCCCAGCCACTCAGGAGGCTGAGGCAGGAGGACTGCTTGAGCCCAGGAATTCAAAAGCAACAGAGAGAGATCCTGTCTCTAGGGAAAAAGAAAAGTTCTGAAACAGTTTGGAGAATAAAAAACAAAGAAAAAAGAGAATCCATTGGCAGCAGGGCCTGTCCTGGCCTTGGATTCCTGCTTAGGTGACAACTTCTCTCAGAGTCCTGAGGCCCTGCTGGCAGCTGTGGTCCCCCATCCCCAGCCCTGAGGAAACAGAAAGCGCAGCCAGGCTCCTCACTGGGGTTATAGCCTGCCCTTCCCCAAGGCACAGGAGGCAGCTGGCCTTGGAGTGGCTTGAGAAGTGGGCAAGGCCTTGACGCAGAAGACAGTACCCATCCCCACAACTGGTCCCCAGCAGCCCACGGAGCTCTCTGTCCTGGCCACCAGCTCAGGCTCTGAGCAGGAGGAGGGTACTCCATCACAGCCACAGAGAGGCTCAGAGGTGAGGTTGTAACTCCAAGTCACAACTAGGTGTTGGCAGATCCAGTATCCAATCCCAGGGATCCTGCCTACTGAAGTTGGCTTCCAAGGGATGTCAGGAAGGACCAGGGGTAGGGAGAGACTGGATGCTGTATTCCCAGGCCGAGTCCAGTTGGAGCCACGTGGGTCAGGTGCCAGCACTAGTGACAGCCAAGACATCCTGGGGCCTTCCCAGAACCCAGGGGCATGGTGCCAGCCCCAAGAATAAATAGCAGGGCGAGGTAGGGGCCTATGTGGAGAGGCAGAGGGGAAGAGCCAGGGGCCCTGCCATTTCTTAGGGCTGAGTAACTGATTCCCACAGACCTAGTGACTTAGAACAAAGCCAGTTTACACTACAGTTCTGCCTCTCTGCTCCTGGCCGTGGCCCCTCTCTCCCTGCAGACCTCACCTCCCCAGGCTCTGCTTCTCTCACTAGAACACCCCTTCTACTCACAATGACCCCATGGTTCCATTCAGGCCCATGTGGACAGTCCAGAGTAGCTGTCCCCACTGATCTGAAAGCTCTGAAGATTAGGACTTGGGTGGGTATATGGGGACCACTATTGGGCCAGCATCAGACCCTCCCTGGACATCAGCCCCATATCTGCTATGCTGGAAGTTGCAGACCTGGAAAGATAAAGCCAGTTCTGGAGACCAAGAAGCCCACGGCTCAGCAGGAAGGGGAGTTGCTGGGACACAGTCCAGGGTCAGACTTGGTCATCGGACCCGATGGTCATCTTCTAGCAAAGGCTTCTTTCTGTCTAGATGGGATTCAGACACTTGCCCTCACAATCTGCTGGATTTAGGCTCCTCAAGAGAGGGATTTTTTGGTTTTTTGTTTGTTTGAGACGGTCTCACTATGTCACCCTTGGTAGAGTGCCATGGTGTCACAGCTCACAGCAACCTCCAACTCTTAGGCTTAAGTGAGTCTCTTGCCTTGGCCTCCCAAGTAGCAGGGACTACATGCATCTGCCACAACACCCGGCTATTTTTTGGTGCAGTTGTCATTGTTTAACCTGCCCAGGCCAGGTTTGAACCTGCCAGCCTCCAGGGTATGCAGCTGGTGCCATAACCACTGTGCTATAGGTGCCGAGCCAAGACAGGAATTTTTAAAGTTGAAATAGGATTGGCCAGTGTGAGGAAGGGGTTGGAAAAATAAAAATTACACGGTGGATGGACAAGCCCCACCCCAGAATCTCACTGAACGGTCCTTGAATGGCCCTTCCAGGTCTCTCTCATCAGCATGCACCCACAGGCCCAGGCCTGCCTGTCTAAGACCTGGATGTGGCACCCAACTCAACTTGGGGGACAAGCTCCAGCTGCACCTCCACGAGCTCTGGCTCCTCGCTGGTGAGGACACAGGAGACAAGGGTGCCTAAGCCCTGGGGCTCCATCCTGGCTGGTGCTTACACAGAGATGCTGGACAGGGAGACCTGAGTGTAGGCGCACATGCAGGGCTGTAGGAGAGAAGAGGGGGGAAGCAGATTGTGCAGCACTCCCAAGGCTGCCAGGCTCTCCCTAGAGCCCACCATGTTCCTCCCTCCTCCCCCTGAGGGATTGAGACCTCCAGATACTGTTCCACTACCTCCCTCTGAGGGGCAGAGCCAGGGTTGCCTTGGAAACAGAGGTTTGGGAATAGCTCAGCTTTTTGTCTCTTAATTCACTGGCCCTAATAGTGACATCTAAAGCCAGCACTGGAGCAGATGGGGAGCTGGGTGGAGAGCCCCCCTACTCCCTGCTCCTGGGGACCCTCCAGGATCCTGTAGGTCAGCTGCACCCAGAAGCACTGAAATGCAATGCAGGTCACTGTGCCACCTGCTGCCCTTGGGCTTTTGTCCTCCACACCAAGCTAGGTAGCTCATTAAGCCAGGGACACTGGGCTCCACCCTGCTCAAATCTCCCCTCTCCACAGCTTCTAATTTCCAGCCCTTGGCTCAGTCACCGCACCAGGGAAGCACAACCCCACACACACACACTCCCCACCCCCATCTCTGCAGTAAGGCCTTAACACGCGCCCACACTGGCTCCCTGCTCCAGCCCAGGAACAAGATGGAGGAAAAAGCAGGAAAACATCTGCTGAGTGTTATCCTGCCAGTGCCCTACACTTTATTCCCCACAGGAACATCACAGCACCTACACCCTTCAGGGTCCAGCAAGGGTCTTGGCCCCTCCATGTGGGGAGAGGAAGCTCTGTGGGCACCTTAGCTGAGAGCTCAGCTCACTCCCTGAGGTCTGGCTCAGGGATGCTTCATGCTGCAGGAATAAAAAGTCCATCTAATTGCACCTTTTAAAATGGAAGCTTGCTTTGTTCTGCTCCATAATGAGGATTCTGGAGGCAGTGGCTGTTACCATGACTCAGGGGCTTGACAACTCCAGGAAGGAGGGGACACACAGGGTTTGCAGAGCATGAGGGGACCTAGAATGGTCTGCTTCGGCTGTGAATGACCCCCAGGGCCTCCCCAGGCCCTCAGCCTTGCTCTGTGTGTTTGCTCTCCATTTGCCAACAACCCCCTCCCCTGTTTTCCTGCCTAGTGTGAAGGGAACTAGAGATCCAGTCTAGAATCTAGAACCTGGAGGGCTCAGGTCTTCTGTTCTCAGGCCCTGCCTCCTCTGGGGCTGGCTTCCAGGCCCTGGAGGACTTGCCCCACTCTGGGGGCTGGTCCCTAAGTCCTCCCCCTTCAGGTCGCCTACAGTTTGCTTCTCCCAGAACTTGCCCCACATCTGTAACAGAACCTAGACTGTGAACAGGCAACCCCTACCCTGAGCTGCAGCTGCACCTCCTTGAACCAGACTCTCAAAGCCTGGGCTTTCAGTAGCAGAGGGGGTGAGGTGAGAAAAGTAAAAAGCAGTTCAGGAAAGTCTTTCCTGGCCACCCTGTGTAGGCATCGGCCAGGCCGCAGGAGTTTCCGTTGTTGTCTGCGTGTTTCTCCCCTGACATACTCGGGGCCTAGATTGTAATCTATAATGTTGTGTCTCATTCTTTATTTTATGACCCTCACTCTCTGTCTTATGAGCCTCATGTGCGCTCCCACCCTGAAAAGTGGATAAAAGAGAGGCAAGACATTGAGTCAGGGGGCTTGGTTTTGGGAAACACGCTGGTGTTCCGAGTACCCCCGGCCAAATAAACCGGCTTCCTCTAATCAACTGATACCTGGAGTCTTCTGTCTGTGTCGGTTTCCTGCTACAGAGGCACTGCTAAGTCAAGGCCTGGCTGCCCCCAGGTGTGGCACATGGTGCCACTGTGTGCTGGGCACAGGATGAGTGCATGGACGGAGATTCCTGCCCTTGCCAGAGGCCCAAGAATGGAAATGCAAGGGTGGGGGTCCATGGCTGTATGGCTGGGGGTGGGGCAGTCAGCAGAGTTAAACACTAAACTGAGTCAGCAGGTGTCTGCCAGAGAGCTTGAGCAGGAGCAGTAGCTCTGGGGGGTGCACGTGGCCCTCACCAGTGCTCATGGTGGCCAGATAGGGTCACTTGTTCCCCGCTGCCCAAGCTGGAGAAGTGCCAGTGCACTGGGGGTCCCAGATTGTGGACCAGCCTCTGGGTGATGGTCTGGAAGTCAGGCCTTGGTGATCTCCCAAAGCCTTGCCTACCCCTCAGCCTGGTCACATGTAGGCACCTGGGCCCACCCAGAAGCCCTCTTCATGAGTCTGGTGCTAGAAGCTTCTGAAGCCTGGTGGCCTGGGGTAAGGCCTCTGTCTTGCAGCTCAAGACAGCTGTTGGGGCATGCTGGTCTTTGTAGGTATGACAGGAGGGACCCCTGAGATGAGAAAGGGCAGCAGGTAGCCAGGGTTGAGACCTCTGAAGCCACAAGTGTGACTGTGTTGCTTGCTGGATTTGTGTTCCTAGGCAAGCTGCTCAGCCTGTCTGCACTCAGGCCCTCAAAATCGGAGGAAAAGGCTCAGCGCCTGTGGCTCAAGTGGCTAAGATGCCAGCCACATACACCTAAGGTGGCGGGTTTGAATCTAGCCCGGGCCGGCCACACAACAATGATGGCTGCAACAAAAAAATAGCCAGGCGTTGTGGTGGGCGCCTGTGGTCCCAGCTACTTGGAAGACTGAGGCAGGAGACTCACTTGAGCCCAGGAGTTGGAGGTTGCTGTGAGCTGTGATGGGGGACAGCTTGAGGCTCTGTCTCCAAAAAAAAAAAAAATCGGAGGAAAGGCCCACCTCTCAGGATCAGGTGGAGAATCACTGCCTTGCTGGGGGCTGTGCTTATCTGGGAAACTTGTATTTGGGGACCACCCTGCTCAGTGTCACTCCTGCCCCAGGCCTAGCCCCTGCTCTGTGACAGGTCTTGTGTAAGGTGACCAGATTTTAACATTGGTAAAGCGCGACACCATTGACGGGGGCGGGGGGGGGGGGTTCTTAATTAAAAATTGGGTCTACATGAAGCAACAAAAATTTTCATAGAACACAAAAATAGCATTGTAATATATATATTTTTAATTTCAACATAAGTATAATTTACAAATATAATACATTAAAAAAATTATGTATAGGGAGGTGCCTGTGGCTCAAAGGAGTAGGACCAGGAGGGGAGTAAGGAGTTTACATTAGCTTTTTCATTTCCAAATGAAGTTACATTAACCTCTTCATTCCCAAATGGAGTTACATTAACCTTTTCAGCAGCCATATACTCCCTTCCCATTGTCCTGCCGTTCTCTAGCTTGTCGTGCATTATTTCCAAAAATTGGGACTTTTTAAAAACACCACAGGACATGGGACAAATTGTTCAAAAGCGGGACATCTGGTCACCTTAATCTTGTGGGGACTTCCTTTCTCCTAGGACAGGAAGCAGGCATCCACAGTGGCGCCTCCTGCTCCTTGTTTTAGATGGTGGGAACTCCATGGTGAAGTAGGCAGTGTCCCCAAAGCAGGAAATTCCTGAGGAAGGCGACTCCTGGCATGGGCCCCAGACTGAGACCTCAGAGGTTTGCAGAAACCGATGGTGCAGGACAGGTCAGGGCCACAGTGGTTGGGGACACAGCCACAGTCTGCAGCTCTGATCCTGGCTCTGCTCCTCTCCAGCCCTCTGGCCCCAGGCACATTATTGACTTTTCTCTTCCTCAACTACTCAGCTGTGGAATGTGGGTGCCCTGTTTCTGGGTGGTTATAAGGATTAGATAATCCAGATAATATTCAACAAACACTTAGCAAACATTCAGTGCACATCGGCTATTATCACTGTTTATTAAAAAGTATGTTTGGCTCAGCGCCTATAGCTCAAGCGGCTAAGGCACCAGCCTCATACACTAGAGCTGGCGGGTTTGAATCCAGCCCAGGCCAGCCAAACAATGACAACTACAACCAAAAAATAGCTAGGTGTTATGGTGGGCACCTGTAGTCTCAGCTACTTGGGAGGCTGAGGCAAGAGAATCATTTGAGCCCAGGAGTTGGAGGTTGCTGTGAGCTGTGATGCCATAGCACTCTACCCAGGGCAACAGCCTGAGGCTCTGTCTCAAAAAAAAAAAGTATGTTTGAGGGATTATGAATGGCTGAGGTAATGGCAACAGCATAAATCTGATTCTCCCAACATAACCTATGAAATATCAATAATGAAAACAAGAACAAATAAAACTCAAAAAACTCATACCCTAAGCATCCTAACTTCAAGTAGAAAAATAAATGCCAAAAGCCAGAGCACTCTTTCCCTGTGCCCTTGATAGACTCTTGGAGAGAGAGGACTAGTCCAGGAAACCTGTATGGGAGAAAGAGCAGGAGTCAGCATGGCCAGGGGCAGGTCTCAGGTCTTCCTCCAGAAAGCACAGAGAAGCATCCTGGGGCCTGTGTACTGACTTCCAGAAAGGAACTTAAAATGCCCGAGGTCACGTGCAGACAGTCTGGGAGAGGTAACACCAGAGTGAAGAGTGTTAAATGTTAGGGAGAAACACCCTTTGAAAACTGTGTGACACAGAGAAAAAGAATCAAGAAGTCTGGAGAAATTAAAATTCTGAAAGATAAAATCACACAACCCCTTCCCAGTGACTCACCTCCCTCTAAAACAAAAGCCATCAGGTAAAAAAAGTGTACTTTTCTACTTATAGGAGAGGTCCCTTGTGGACTAGAAATCTTATAAAACAAACCAAACCTCTGTCTACAGAAATGCTCAGGTGTTTTCTTCATGTATCTAAAACCACTATACAAAGAAATTGGACAACAAAAGTCAAAACAATTCAGTTCTTCTATTTTATTGAATAAATTTAAAGTTTTTTTATTTATGTATTTTTTATTAAATCATAGCTGTGTACATTAATGCAATCATGGGTTACAATGTACTGATTTTACATATAATTTGAAATGCTTTCATCAAACTGGTCAACATAGCCTTCATGGCATTTTCTTGTTATTGTGTTAAGACATTTATATTCTACACCTAGTAAATTTCACGTTTTTTTTGTTTTTTTAACAACAGAGTCTTGCTCTTTCACTCTTGGTAGAGTCCCTGGTGTCACAGCTCACAGCAACCTCCAGTTCTTGGGCTTAGGTGATTCTCTTGCCTCAGCCTCCTGAGTAGCTGGATCTACAGGCACCTGGCCACAACACCCAACTATTTTTTTTGTTGTTGCAGTTTGGCTGGGGCCGGGTTGGAACCTGCCACCCTCAGTATATGAGGCCAGTGCCCTACCCACTGAGCCACAGGCGCCACACAAAACAATTCAGTTTTTGACAACTCCCAAAATAACCAAAAGCAAAACCAAAGGACACTGTAACATAACATTTCAAAATGAAACAAATATCCACAAGTACTTGGAGAAATGAAGAGAAAACTGGAAGAAATAAATGAACCCAGAAAAAACAAAGAAGAAAAATCAATAACATCAGAAATGAAGACTAAATTACAAAATTCACAAGGAAGAATAGATTTGAAAGAAAGCTTAATAGAAGGCTTAAAGGGAAGCAGGAAAACAATAAAGAGAATTTTTTCTTTTTGAGACAGAGTCTCATTTTGTTGCCCTCAGCAGAGTACCTTACTGTCACAGCTCACAGCAACTTCCAACTCTTGGGCTCAAATGATTCTCTTGCCTCAGCCTCCCAAGTAGCTAGGACTATAGGTGCCTGCCCAATGCAGGCAATGTTTTAGAGATGGGGTCTTGCTCTGGCTCAAAGTCTCAAAGCTGTAAATTCAGGCAATCCATCCTCCCTGGCTTCCCAGAGCACTAAGGATTACAGGCGTGAGCAACCGTGCCTGGCCCAATAAAGAGAATTTTATTTTATTTATTTGTTATTTTTTGAGACAGAATCTCACTATGTTGCCCTTGGTAGAGTTGCCCTCAGAGCAACCTCAAACACTTGGGCTTAAGTGATTCTCTTGTCTCAGCCTCCCAAGTAGCTGGAACTAGAGGCACCCACCACATTACCTGGCTATTTTTCGTTGCAGTTGTCATTGTTGCTTAGCTGGCCTGGGCCGGGCTCGAACCCGCCAGCCTTGGTGCATGTGACTGGAGCTGTAACCACTGTGCTACAGGTGCCAAGCCAATAAAGAGAATTTTAAAATGAAATAAAGAAGTATCAGAGAAAAAGTGACTGAGGCAGAAGACAGTGGAGAAGATACAAGGTACGTAATTCAGGAATTCCTGAAGGAAATGGAACAATGGAACAGAATTAATATTTAAAATCATAATCAAAGAAGGGCCAGGACTCTGGCAGGTCTAGGCAAGTGGATTGCCTAAGCCAACAGTTCTCAACCTGTGGGTCATGACCCACAGGAACTGTATGAAAGGGCCACGGCATTAGGAAGGTTGAGAACTACTGAGGCCCTAAGCTTAGGAGTTCCAGACCCTTAGCTATAGCCAGACCCCATCTCTAAAAAAAATAGCAGGGCATGGCTTGGCGCCTATGGCTCAACCAGCTAAGGTGCCAGCCACATACACCTGAGCTGGCGGGTTCAAATCCAGCCCGGCCCGCCAAACAACAATGACGGCTGCAACCAAAAAATAGCCGGGCGTTGTGGCAGGCGCCTGTAGTCCCAGCAACTTGGGAGGTGGAGGCAGGAGACTTGCTTGAGTCCAGGAGTTGGAGGTTGCTGTGAGCTGTGATGCCACGGTTCTCTACCCAAGGAGACAGCTTGAGGCTCTGTCTTAAAAAAAAAAAAAAATAGCAGGGCATTGTGGCTCAGCTACTCGGGAGGCTGAGGCAAGAGAATCACTTAAGCCCAATAGTTTGTGGTTGCTGTGAGCTATGATACCACAGCACTCTAGTGAGGGCAACAGAGTGAGATTCTGTCTCAAAAAAACAAAAACAAAACAACTATAATCAAAAAAACTTTCTGAAAGTAGAAGACAACCGAAATCTTTTTTTTTTTTTTTTTTTTGCAGTTTTTGGCCGGGGCTGGGTTTGAACCTGCCACCTCCGGCAGGAGCTGGCGCCCTACTCCTTTGAGCCACAGGCACTGGCCCCCCTTTTTTTTAATTGTTGGGAATTCATTCATTGAGGGTACAAGAACCAGGTTACACTGCTTGCATTTATAAAAGATAACATCCCTCTTATAATTAAGAAGACTAAATCTTTTTTTTTGTAAGAAACAGAATTCCACTCTATGGCCCACGGTAGTATGCCTTGACGTCACACAGCTCACAGCAACCTCCAACTCCTGGGCCCAGGCGATTCCCTTGCCTCAGCTTCCCAAGTGGCTGGGACCACAGGCACCTACTACAACACCCGTCTATTTTTTTGTTGCAGTTTGGCCCCAGCCAGGTTTGAACCTGCCACCCTCAGTATATGGGGCCAGTGCCCTGCCCACTGAGCATAGGCGCCACCCAAGAAGACCTAAATCTTGAAAAGGATTGCCAGGTGCAAGAAAACATAACTCACAATGATCCCCTCTTAGACATAACCTAGTGATGTTATGAGACTTTAAAAATGAATAGAAACTCAGGGCTTCCAGGCAGAAAGATCAAATAATTTTCAGGAGCCTGAGAATTAAATTGGCATCAAACTTCTCAAAAATCAACACTGATAAGCAAGGCAACCATGGAGCAGCATTTCAAAAATCTCAAGAAAAAAAAAATATGAGAACCAAGAATTGTGCATCCAGCTCGGTGCTCATAGCACAGTGGTTACAGCACCAGCCACATACACTGAAGTTGGTGGGTTCAAACCCAGCTCGGGCCAGCTAAACAACAATTACAACTGTAACAATAAAAAAAAATAGCCAGGCATTGTGGCAGGCACCTATAGTCCCAGCTACTTGGGAGGCTGAAGCAAGAGAATCTCTTGAGCCCAGGAGTTTGCAGTTGCTGTGAACTGTGATGTTACTGCACTCTACCGAGGGCAACAGAGTGAGTCTCTTTATAAAAAAAAAAAAAAAAAAAAATAGAGAATTGTGTATCCATTCACGCTTTCCTTCAAGTAATCAGGGCTGCAGGAGAACAGTTTTAAACTTACCAGAGCTCAGGGATCCTGCACCTATGAGCCCATCCTGAGGAATCGCCTAGATGAGCTGCATCCAACCACAGTGGACAAAGGAACTTCACCCAAAGGACCGAAGCAGCTGACTGGGTGATGCACTGAACTGTAGACCTATCCTGAAAAGAGAGTGAGGATGAGACGATGCTCTGCATGTGTGTTACGACAAAATGTAAGCAATGTAACTTCAAAAAGAAACCTGAGAAGGAAAAGGGAGAGAAGAAAGAAAAAGCTCATGGATTGTTTTCCAGGCAACAGAGCAAAGTGAAAGAAGACCTTCGACCTGACAAGCCAGGCATCTCGTCCCTCTCCCTCTAAGAGAGGAAAGCACTCCTGTCCATCCTAGAATCCTCCTCCCTGATGGCTGTCCCCTTCAGAAGAGACTGGAGCCCCCACCCAAGATCAACAGGACCCCCACACTGGAACACAGAAAGTGGCCAGGCAGCTGCAGGGAGGCAGCACACTGCACACAAAGGAAGCCGACAATCTGGGCACGCCCAGCACTCCAGGCACTCGGGCAGGGTCACAAAACAGGACTGTCTGAGGAAAAGGATAGGCTGAGGGGTAGCAGAGCCTAGGGATCCCCTGTCCTCCTCTGAGAGGCTTCCCCAGGGCAAGCACTGCAGGAAAAGGGTCTCCTCCCTAGTGCTTTTTCACACATTCAGGGTGGCTGGAGGGGGCAGGTCTGGATGGCAATGGAAGCTTCCAAGTCAGAAGGGCCTCTGACCAGATGGTGACTCTGTGCTGCTGGCATCCGTGGCCCAGCTCAGCCCGGCTACCACAACACCAGCAGGGCAGGGAAAACCCACTAGGTCCACTCAGAAGGCAAAGACTTATCTCTGGTCAGACACAGGAAAGACATCTTTCTCTCTCCAGTATTTTGTCTCATTCTCTCTGTCCCAGCCGATCAGCTATCAGCTGCTCAATAAATATTGATTGGGCAGCTTTGTGCTGGGTCCAGGTACTGCAAAGATGAATAAGCCGCCCTGACTTAGGTGCTGGACTGTATGTAAGACACAGAGCACCCACTTCTACAGCAGAATGCCCCCAGGGCATCTGAGCTGAGCCTGTCCCAGAGGATGGATGAGGGCCACTTGGGTGAGGGGGTCAAGGGAGGATGAGGACAGAGACAGCGTGGAGCCAACGGCTCCTATGGGAACACACACATGTGGCCAGCGTTTTATGGAAGAGGAAAGTGGTGTGGGGCTGGGGGCCATGCTGTGGGGGTGGGGGGCTCAGGCCTCACCCTCTATGTTGAGGGACCCAGCGGCAGGTGTGATGCTGGGGGCATAGTTATTTGCTCTTTTTTTTTTTTTTTTTTTTGAGACAGAGCCTCAAGCTGTCCCCCTGGGTAGAGTGCTATGGCTTCACTGCTGACAGCAACCTCCAACTCCTGGGCTTAAGCGAGTCTTCTTGCCTCAGCCTCCCAAGTAGCTGGGACCACAGGCACCTGCCACAACACCCGGCTATTTTTTGGTTACAGCCATTATTGTTGTTTGGCGGGCCCGGGCTGGATTTGAACACACCACCTTAGGGGTATATGGCTGGCGCCTTAGCCACTTGAGCCACAGGCGCTGAGCCAGGTTATTTGCTCTTTAGGTCACTTCCTCCACCTGCTGTATGGGGGTTTATGGGGGGCAGGAGGATCAGTAAAGGCAGGAGACAGGTGCCAGCTGTGACATACCAAGAGGCTACACAAGAGGGAACAGAGGGTAAAATACCAAGAAGTAAAAGTAACAGAACTGGAGAGACACAGTGACAGAAAGGGAACAGAACCCAACTGAATTGGATTGGCTGAGATGGAGGGAGCAGAGGGCCTACAGCGAGAGGGCTGGGGACAGGCAGGTGCATGGGGCAGGCAGTTCCTGGGGCCCTCAGCATTAGCAGTGCTGAAATACATCTGGTGCTCATTCTAGAAGGTATGAGCACCGACCACACACCAGGCAACAGGAAGGGTTGGCAGTGAGCAGAGTATGCACAGGTGACCACTCTCACAGAGCTGACTAAAAATTAAAAACTCTTACCAAGAAGTGGCAAACACTTAGAGAATATTTTGTAAATGTCTTGTAAAAAATTTTAATTAATATTTTGTAAATAAACACATTTAGCTACAATTTCCCATTTTCCCTATGTATGGAGACTTTGGGGACACCCTGTATAATAAATAAAAAATATAGGAATAAGGAAATTATATAGAAAATAGAAATTACTATGAAAAAAGGAGGGCATAGCACAGTTATGGCGCCAGCCACATATACTGAGGCCGGTGGGTTTGAACCCAGCCCGGGGCCAGCTAGAACAATATTGACAACTGCAACAAAAAATAGCTGGGCATTGCGGCAGGCGCCTGTACTCCCAGCTACTACGGCGGCTGAGGCAAGGAATCACTTAAGCCCAAGAGTTGGAGGTTGCTGTGAGCTGTGACGCCACAGCTCTCTACTGAGGGCGATAGAGACTCTGTCTCAAAAAAAAAGGAGCGCCTCTGGGGCAGAGGCATAAGCTGTGGATGACCGTGCAGGCGCACTTCCCTAAGGAAGGCACATGGTCGGTGCTGTGCCCGCCCTCCCTTGGGTGCAGGTGGCAGTCGTGACAGGATTCTGAGCAGAACAAAGCACAGGGGATGGGCTGTCACCCCTGTGATTAAGGGATGTTACCTAAGTCTCCCTCTGAGCTGGGCCAGGGAAACTCTCCCGCCGCCCTGCAGAGGCAGCCTCTGGGTGCTCGCAGTAGCTCCAGCCTGGCTGGCCCAGCAGCCACCAACCAAGCCCGCCCCCTCTCCCCCCATGAGGACGCAGCTCGGCTGGAACCTTGCGAGCAGCCTCGTCCACGGAGCAGGGCCCCCAGCTAAGTCTGGCCTTCTGGCCCTCAGGAACACAGATGGGTGTCGTTTTAGGCCACTGAATGTGTGGAAACCGGGAAACCAATGCACACAGGTGGTCAGGCGGACTCGGGATGCGGGGGTCTCTGAAGGCGGGCCGCGCAGACGGGAATGCACGACAGGTAACGTCCACAGGGGCAAGTCGCCTCCCTCCGTGGCCGCCACCCGCCAGAGATCTCCAAGCCGCCGGGTTCGCCCAGAGGGCGGTGGAGGAGACTGAAATGGGGCAGGGGGCGGAGCTCGGCCCGGGAAGAACGCAGCGGGGAAGGGACTTGGAGAGGGACGAGAAGCGGGGGCTGCGGTGGGCGCAGGGCCGCAGGCCGGGCTGTACAGGGTATGAGCGGGGCCGAGAGACTGGGGGGGCCGAGGGAGGGATTCAGCGGGTAATGGACGCGAAGAAGGACAGGAAGCAAAGGCTGCAGTGAGCGAAGGGGCGCAGGCCAGACTGTGCAGTGCAAGATATAAGCGGGGCGGGGAGGCGGGGCCCGGCCGCGGCAGGGATCCGAAGCTGAGGCAGGGCTGGGGACGGAGGGGTGGGCGGGGCCTGAGGGCGGGTCTGAGGGCGGGTCTGAGGGCGGGAGTGGGGCTGGTCGTGGGGACAGGGGGGCGGGCAGCGTTCGGGAGCTGAGGCGGAGACGAGGGCGGGGACGAGGGCGGGGACGAGGGCGGGACCTGGGCCAGGGGTGGAAGGATAAGGAGGCCCGGGCAGTGGGCCAGGCTGGGGGCTGAGGCGCGGGCCGAAGGAGGAGGCTGGGGTCTGGGTTGAACGGGGCAGGGTCGAGGCGGAGGCGAGGTGGGTCGGGTCGGGGACAGACGGTGCCGGGATGGGAGCTCTGAGCCGCACACCACCACCGAGACCGAGCCTCGGCTCCTAGAGTGACACCGGAAGGGGCGGGTCTGTGGGCGGGCGCTTCCTGCGGCTTCCGAGAGCCGTTTGAGCCGGCTGGGCTGACCCGGCCGGGGCTGGCGCCCGTAGGACTGGAGTGGCCGGGGCTCCGGGGAGGCGGCGCGGTCTCCAGCTGCGGTCCCCGGCTAGGGCGCGCCTGCCCCGCCCCACCCTCCGGCCGTCTCCGGCCACGTCTCCAGCCAGGTACTCGGGGCTCCTGCCGCCGCGTCGGGTCTGGGGCGCACGGTGTCAGAACCCGCCCGGCTGATGGGTGGCCGCGTCCGCTCACTCGCTGCCCGCCGCGCTCCAGGCGGGAGGGGGCGCGCCGCTCTTCCAGGAGCGCGGAGGCCCTCGGGGCTCCTCCTTCCCGCCGGGTTTGAAAGGCTTGCATCGCAACTACCTGGTGGGCTGTGGACCCAAAAGGCTGTTTGGCCTTGAATCGCAAGCCCACTAATAACTGTCTGCCCCTGACACCTGGGTTCCTGGAGGCGGGAGGCTATAGGGTAGATGAGGTTTCCTGGGTAGCCCCCAGCTGATGGAGACCCGGAGAGGTAGAGGAGCTCCTATAGGGTTGTACAGCAGGACCAGAGCCTTTGCGTCAGGGCTGTCATCTGCCCGTGTAGGCGCGGGTTGAGTTGGCTGTGTAGCTGTAATACGACTGCGGGCCTATGAAATGAAGAGGCCAAGGAGATGCTCTTGGTGGTCCACTGTTTTTAACAGGTATTTTACTTCTCAGCGTGCACAGTGAGCAGATAAGTGAGAATTCCAGTCTCCGCCTTTAAGCACCTGCCAGTTTGAGTTGAGCAGACAAGACTATTATCAAGATTGGTTTCTGAGGCTGGGTGCCTGTAGCTCAGTGGTTAGGGTGCTGGCCACATGCTCTGGGGTTGATGGGTTCGAATCCAGCCCGGGCCTGCTAAAAACAAACGAGAAAAGAATGGTTTCTGAGCACAGTCTTTGACAGGGATTTGGGGAAGAGAAAGACAAGCTCCTTGCCCTCAGGAATCCCTGCCTGAGGAAACTGGCACATGAGTGCCACTTCACAGGTGGAGTGACAGGTGTCCTGGTGGAGGAAAAAGTGCTGTGGCACACAGAGGGCCCCCACAGGCCTGGGGCCAGCAGTGTCTGGTTCCCTGAGTTCCCAGGCCACTCCTTTCCATCAAGTGGACTCCATCTAGAGCCCAGTGGCTCCTATAGTTCAGTCCCCACTGCCAGAAGCATGAGGGCTGTGCCCCCTTTTGTACTGGTTTTTGGTTTTTACCTCTCTTTCCCACTAAAGCTAGATCCCATGCCTCAGTCCGCAGCCTGGTTGACTGGGGTTGTGATTCTTTGCCTCCAGTCGTCAGGGTAGCCCCTGCCCTTCCCAGTCAAGCTGCCACCTGATTCCAGCATCTTCCCTCAGCCTTTCCATTATCTTCAGTTCTGGCTCCAACTGGAACCTGAGAACTACCTTCTACCAGAAGTTACCTCCACGTAGAACCCCTCAGAAAGTGATGTTGGCCTGATAGTGAACCCAATTTATCTAAACACATTTATTCAAAAAAGACTAGACTCTCAAACTCCTTGTTGAGATATGAAATTTATATGGGCTTTTTTTTTTTTTTTTGAGGGAGAGTCTCAGTTTGTCACCCTTGGTAGAATGCTGTGGCATCACAGCTCACAGCTACCTCAAACTCTTGGGCTTACGCGATTCTCTTGCCTCAGCCTCCCAACTAGCTGGTATAAGGGCATTTTATGTATTACTTGCATGTATGGGGAAAGAAGCTGAGGAAGGCCAGGCATCCTCCTCGATTATGGAGGATTGGAAGTACTAATGCAGTGAAGCCTGCGAGTATGTGACTTGTGTCTCAGCTCCATTTCCTACTAAAGCTCAACCTCAGCTTGCAGTGCTGCCTAGTTGACCAAGAACTAATACAAAGAATTTGGAATGTCATGACTGAGAACACTACTTTTTTGGGTAAGACGCATCAGGATTGTGGACCCCTAGTGGGGTAGCCATCCCAGGACATGGGGCTTCTTTGCTGAGAACGCCTTCTTGAAGGTGGGGGGGGGGGGGGCAGGCCATGACCTGCTTTCCCTGGAGTTGCAAGGGAACTCCTAATCTTGTAGAGATTTCTTTCACTGTCAGGTAAAAGAGCCTGATGTTTTTCAATGCTTTACACTGGAGTTTCATTAGTTAGCACCAAGGGAAAGAGGCAGGCCAGGAAACTCAAAAATGATATGGAAAAGAAACTGCCATGCAGGGAGATACATCTATAGACACTAGGGCCTGCCCAGTCACTGGGACGGCTGATTCTTAACCTGAATTTGTGGTGAGATGGAGATGCTATTAGATGGGATGATGGGCTGGAAATATGAGATCTTCCCCTCCCCTCAGAACTTATGAAAGACATTTATGTGGAATAATGTCCAGGTAGCATAAGCAGGTCCTGGCTCATGGCCACCAGGGGCTTTGATCCTAAGTCCAGGTGGGAACAGCCCTGGGCTGCAGAGAAGAGGGGTGCTGCTGCTCACTCCCACATGACCTGGGCAGATGGCTAGGACAAGGACTGAGCACACTGATTCCACATAAGTGTTCTAACTCGGCTGTGTGCTCTGAGTGACAGCGTTTCAATTTTCAGTCATTTAGCAGATGTTTAGTGAGGCACTTCTATGTACCAGGAGCTGCTGTGGAGCACAGTGAACAGGAACTACCCACACTAGTTAAAACATAATGAGGAGGGCTGAAGCCCTGTGAAGTGCCAGGAAAAGGGGGCAGCATGGGAGGCATGTCACCAGTCAGAGGCACCTCCAAGAAGAGGCCATCAGAGCAGAGCTCTGGAGGGTGAAGAGTTGGGATGAGCCCAGCACAGAGGCAGGGAAGATTAGGTATGTTCAAGAAACCCAGAGAAGGCAGGGATGGCAAGGGGGTTGACAAGAGAGGGGCACACAGTGCCTGTGCATCTCAGCAAGGCCATCACTGGTATGAGATGGCAGCTATGGGCCAGCTAGGAGTCTAGCCTCCAGAAGATGAGGTCCCCCGCCACAGGCATGAGGCTTCTGCAGCCTATAGCTCCAAAGCACATGACTGTCCCCAAGCACAGATGGTAGAGGAGTGAGACAAGAACAGGCAGATTTGGGGATATGGAGCAGGAACAGCCATGGAGCAGACATTGGTACATGTGCCTGTCATATCTTGATGTGGCCACAGGGTGGGCAGAACTGTCCCCTGGCAGAGTAGTAAGGATTCCTTGGGCAGTGGGAGAGTGAGTTAGGTGGGGCTCTGGGAGGTCAAGAGTTCAGTTTGGGGTGCTCACTGGGGAGCAAGTGGGGAGGGAGGGGCTGCCCCCCATGTCCCCTTTTCAACACTTGCCATCCTGTTCCCTTAAACATGTGTGAGATCTCATATTTGTGGTCTTCTCTGCAGCAGCAAGAGGACAGGCAGCTTTTTCCCTCCTGGTGTGTAGTGTCAGTCACACACCAGGAACATGGAACATTCCCAAGGAGGTGGAGCCAGAGAAGGGGGTGCCTCCCCAAAGTTCTAGCAGCTCAGGCTGCAGACCCTTAGTCACACAGCTTCCAAGGAGCAGAGAGAAAGATGGAAAAGCCTGCAGGCAGAAAAAAGAAAACACAGCTCCTAGAGGAGGAAGCAGACGTGCAGAAGGATATTCCCAAAGAAGAAAAAGCAGTTGGGGGGAAAAGGTCAAACAAGAGATCCACCCTGGCCAGAAAGCACAGTAAGGAGCCAGGCTTGAGTCCCGAGGACGAAGAGCACATCTTTGACGCCTTCGATGCTTCCTTTAAAGATGACTTTGAGGGAGTTCCTGTGTTCATTCCTTTTCAGAGGAAGAAACCTTATGAATGTTGTGAATGTGGGCGAATCTTTAAGCACAAGACAGATCATATCCGCCATCAGAGAGTACACACCGGAGAAAAGCCCTTTAAGTGTGATCAGTGTGGGAAGACCTTCCGGCACAGTTCGGACGTCACCAAACATCAAAGGATTCACACTGGAGAGAAGCCCTTCAAGTGTGGGGAGTGTGGGAAGGCCTTCAACTGCGGCTCCAATCTCCTGAAGCACCAGAAGACGCACAGTGGGGAGAAGCCTTATGAATGTAAGGAGTGCGGGAAAGCCTTTGCCTACAGTTCCTGTCTCATTCGCCATCGGAAGCGCCACCCGCGGAAGAAGCCCTGAGCGCAGGGAAGCTGTTGCTCACTTCTCCCTGGCAGGCCTGGGGGGACTCCCTCCTCCTCTTTCATTCCATGTCCAGTCCAGGCCTGGAGTCATGTGCCTCAGGCTGCTGGTCCCTGTTGTGCCCAGGAAAATCAACCCCATGGGATGTGGGAACACCCAGGCAGGCCAGAGGCCTTTCTCACTCCAGATGACCCCTTTAGGTCAAGACAGCAAGATCCTGTGGAAGCTCTTCAAGGCCCTGTGCAGCTACAGGCCACTTTGCTGGGCTTCGCAATGCCCTTGGGACCAGCAGCAGAGACAGGCGAGCATAACAACTGCCATCATGCTGCACAAGTACACCCAGCGGGAGAGGCCCCCGTGCCATGGACCAGCTTCTCCTGCCACCACTCTGCTTGGGCCCTTTCAAGACTCCAGCCTGTGGACTCTCTGCCCTCTGGGTCCCCACAGTAGACAGGAATGCACTGCAGTGAGCCCTGGTGACCCAGGTGCCCACTGGGCTGTGCCAGACCCCACTGATCTCTGCTCACCTGGTTCCAGTAACCATCCTGTGGTTTGTCTTCTGACTGGAGCACCAGCCGCCAGAACTGGGCCACACCATATGTCCTGGCCCAGCAGTCATGCCAGATGGATGGCCTGACTCACATGGAGAGACCACCCGGGGACCTGGGCTCCTCAGGCCTTAAACCCACCACCATGGATAACTTCCTCACAACCGAGTGGTGGAGCCCCCAGCTGCTGACAGCAGCCTCCATCCAATCTTGTTGTCACACTTTCAGATGTGAGTGGTGACCCCAGCCCCATGACAGCCCTGCATTCAGGTAAGTTGGCTTTCCGTGTAGCTCCCTCTTCTACAAGGCTCCTCCCTTGGTGTCCAGCCAAGAGTGGTCTGTGTGGGACACCTGCTGTCCAGTGGACCTGTGGTTTATAAGAGGGCAGCAATGTTACATGACTTTCTCAGTCAGGAAGTAAATAATGGCTTTTTACTGGGAAAAGTTGGCACCTATGTTTTCAGCTGGATACAGAAAACTAGTAATGGCTTTAGTCTTTGAGGATTCTTAGAGAAGGGTCCCAAGTTAGAGCCACAAATGTTCCTCAGGTAGTCACAGAAAACAGCCAAGGGAGAGAGCCACCCCAAATGATAGAGAATACTTGTGGCCTGGTGGAAACTATCAGGGTTTTCTATCTACTTCCAGGATAGATAGTTTCTACCTGAAACTATCAGGTTCAGTCTAAAAGCTGAAACACACTAACGCCTGTGTGTGGGCCCAGCTGGCCCCTGACAGCATATGAAATTGCCACCCTGAGACGTGGCCTGGGGCAAGCCTCCCCTTCCACCTTCAAGAGTGCTTTCAATCCCTGTTCTCACAGATTTATTTTAAGAACTTTCCTAAATACACAACTAGCATCTGTCTTCTCCTGACTGCTCACACTGGCCAGTGTGACCCAAGGAATCCACCTTGTGGCTCATGGAACCTGGGCACTGTGTGGGGCTCCTTAGCCCCAGCTTCTCTCTCCCATTTCCCAAGGGGGTGAGCACCAGTTCTCACACCACCACCAAAAGAAATCACAGCTAGAACTAGTCACAAACTAAGTGAAAGCCTGCCATAGTTTAGTCTCTGGCCCAGTCAGCTTCCTACACCATAGGTCTCAGAGCCCAGGCACACGTCCCCAGTCAGGTCCTGTCCTAGGCCATCATAACAGAGGAATCTTCAGGGTCAGGAGCAGCACTCCTGCCCTGGGCTGGCTGTGAACCTCAGCAGACTGGTCCAGAAGGAAGGACCTCAGAACACATGCTTTGTTTATGTAGTTGTGGTCACCTGCTGGCCCTGCCATGTAGGGACCAAGGATGTGTTGGCCTTCACGTCCTCCTTCCTGGTAGTCGGGGTAGGGGGCATGTCCCGTACTATTGTGTGCCTGCCTGTGCCATGACTGGGTACCACACTGCCTAGGAGACCTGTCTCCCCAGTCTGGCTCCCTGGAGCTATGGTCAGCTCACTGCTTAATGTATGGGGGTGAGGAAAACGAGGTGGAGGGCAGTCCTAGTTCACCTGGACTGTTCCTGGATACTGCAGGTAGACCTGGGCAGCACCATTCTTTCCTAGGCCAGAATGTTTGACGGGGGGGCCCTCTCTCTGGGATCTTCTTGTGCCATTGTTCCCTGGAGCTACCCTGCCTGGGCTGGACTCCTTAGATAGCTGTCTTCAGGAGAGGAAGCCTTGTGATCCCAGAAAGAGAGAACTGATAAGGTAAAATTATGCAAAAGCAGGGGTCAGCTGCCTAGGAGACAGGTCACATGAGATCCTGGAATGGAAGAGCTGCTGAAAAGGCTTTGGGGGACCTGGAACCTGGACTGTGGCCTGGATGGCAGCTGGCCCTAGAACCTGGACTATGGCCTGGGTGGCAGCTGGACCTGGAACTTTTCTGTGGCCTGGGTGGCACCTGGACCTGGAACCTGACTATGGCCTGGGTGGCAGCTCAGCATCAGCTCTTCAAGGATGATGGCCCTCTTAGGTGAAGGCCTTGCTAAGATGCATGCTAAGGTTACCTGGCACGGATCATGATGTCTGCAACTTACTCTGAAATGCTCAGCAAAAAAATAATGAAAGTATGCAGATGGGTACTGAGAAAGTGACAAAGCAGATTGGCTACACATCAGTCATTCATGAAACTAGGGCAGGAGTTGGCTGGCCTTTTTATATAAAGGGCCAGATAGTAACTGTTCTTGGCTTTGCAGCCACTGGTCTATGCCACAGCTCAACCACCGTGTAGGGCAGCAGCAGTGGCAGACAGCATGTGAGCAGCAGGCATGGCTGTGTGCCAGTAAAACTTTATTCACAAAAATAGGCATTGGGCCAGATATGGCTTGTTTGCAAATCTCTGCTCTAGGAGGAGGGTGTGTGAGAGTTTGTAACCTATCCTTGTGAGCTTTCTGAGCATCTGAGAGACATTCAGAGTCACATGCTGCAGATAGGAGGTGGCCTAGGGAGTCAAGAAGCCTGGATTGGGAGGTGGAAGGAAACTTGGGTGGGGACTGTTCACAGCAGCATCCTCTGCTGTCTCCATGTGCCTGGCAGGGTGACAGCTATGGACAGCCCAGGACACACACTCAGATGCCTTGGTAGCATCTGCATTTAGTTTGACTTTTACTTGTTATAATGTTATGATAATTTTCCCCAGAATGGGAAGCATTACTTTTAATGACTACATGGAGATCCATGGAATAGAACAGCCAGAGTTGATGTAACTGTTCCCTTATACAGGTACATAGACTCTTTCTGGTTTAGGTGACTATAAAGAATGGTGTGATAAAGATCTTTTCTCCGTTTAAAGCTGTAGGATGGACCCCCAGATGCAGAATGACACATTGCCAAAGACCTTGCCCAGATGTGCCCACTTAGATGCCTACGCAGACGCACAGATGCAGGTCCACTTCTGCCTCTCCAGTGGTGTCTCGGTGGGTTCTTAATCCTTGCCTTTTCTTTTTTTTTTTTTTTTTTTGAGACAGAGCCTCAAGCTGTCCCCCTGGGTAGAGTGCTGTGGCATTACAGCTCACAGCAACCTCCAACTCCTGAGCTCAAGCGAGTCTCTTGCCTCTGCCTCCCAAGTAGCTGGGACCACAG